>JAODLC010000065.1:25342049-25355301 GCA_026781145.1 Hippopotamyrus pictus | reverse complement strand
GGGGAGTGCTGTTGGTGATGAAAAGCCATAAATTTCAAGGCTCAAGGAAGAGCATAACGAAAGTACCATGTGACGCCTTCATACTCAAGTGAGTTTAATTAAGTGACATACTGCTGTTTTTTTTATCGCTCGCTTTCATTCAATATAGAGTAATGAACACAGGTACTTCATTCCCCTTAACTTCAACTGAAAGTTATGGTTCATTAATAATCCATAAACCTTCAGTTGAAAATTTATATTCGAAAAGCTGGTGATAAAAACCCCCTACTCAGTCGTAGTTCTGGCCAACACACCCACGACAAGTTCATCACCAGTGACATTGCATGAGATCCATCAGGTGCTGTGTAACCCATTAAAATCTTTTTCTTTTCTATTTACTCCTATGGATGAGCAACATCTCACCTGTCACTGCAGGTCATGTTTTCCAAAGAGAAAAAAATGGCATCAAAGGTTCGATGATGCATATCCCGTCCCTGGCTGTCTCACTGGGGGGAACTGTAACCGTCTCCCTTTCCCCCCGTCCACCACAGCTGCCCTACCCACAATCCTGAAGTGATCGACAGGCCGTGCAACAGACGAACGCAAATGTGAGAGTCAGGCCCCCGTTGACAAGGGATGGTAACTCAGGCAAAATTTACAAAGGTAAACCCCTTACCTTGGTGGGCGAAATTTATGAAGGAACCAACCCCACTTCCCCACTTGGCAAACTTACTGATCACTAGCAATTTACTGAGAGGGAAACTCCCCCCCACCCCCCTTAAAAAGCTCGAGAGCCCATCCCTACCACCCAGATGGACAGCACTTGATTTATCTTGCCCACTTGCCCATTGCCCGACCCTCCACGCATTGCCTAACATGAACTTCAGTGGGGACTGTCAGCTCATCGCATTAGACCAAGATCTCAGGGGTATGGAAGATGCTGGGAATGAGTTATTTTTCTTACTGTTATTGTGCTTTATTACCAGGGCAGCAGCAGCAAGGGCCTCCAAACCCTGATAAATCAAAGACACAACAGATTCACTTTAAACCCATAAGCGATGCTAGAAGCTAAGAGATTCTCCAGAGACTGAGCCAAATGTATTTTCCCTCAAAAACATCAGATTGCATGTATGTATGTATAAATGCACACACACTGCTTTGAGGGCAGGGGAGACTCTAGGTTTTTTTTTAAGGTGGGGGGTGTAAACAGAGCCATAATTCATACAGAAGGACCAGGCTTATTATTATCCAATGATATGTTTTGAATTAGTGAGTGACAGGGGACTTCAGGTACTTCAGGGACCAATCAGCTGGGGGCAGTGCCCTTGTGGTCCCACCCCTGCATACACTCATGTTCAAGGGTACATGGGTTGACTGTTCAGAGAAAACCGCTGCGCACCACCGTTGTACTGAGCTGTTTTGCGCATGTGGGCTTCTTTTTAACTTAAATTCCCCTTTCATCTTTCTCCTCTGACCTCTCTTGTTAAGAATGTGTGATTGGCCACAGAACTGCCTCATATTAGATATCTTTGTTTATTGCACCATTCTCTGTGAACCCCAGACACTGTCCCGCGTGAAAATCCCAGGAGGCTGGCTGCATGGTGAGACGCTGGAACTGCCACATATGACGCAACAATTGCACCACGTTCAAAATCACTTATTTGAGGCTCCTTAGCCATTCTGATGCCTGGTCAAACAGTAAGTGAACCTGCTGACCCTATCTGTGCACTGTGTGTATTCAGCTGCAGCCACATGATTGGCTGTTCAGAGGAGCAGCCTGTTTGCATTCAAAAGTAAGTGTATGTAATAATACTATCCATTGAGCATAAAATCACTATAAAACCGTGTCCTTTCTGTTTGAACACAAAGAGTTTGATGGATTCTTTTTCAGCACCCAGTCAGTTACATGTTTATTTCCCACAGCCTGCTTAGATCTAGGTGTTACCTTCTCCAAATGTAATAGCGCTTAGCTGCTCACATATTGTCACGCAGCAGATGAAATGAATCACCCTACCAGCGAGTTCATTTCTGATCCACAGCGAGGCTGACAGTCCTGCTGGTGATTCTCCAGCCTCGGCGCGGCCCAGACGGGCGTCTCCAAGCTCGCGGGTTGGACGCGAGCGAACTTAATCTAGAGCTGACAATTAATCTGCCAGGTCCGGAAAGTCTGCCGTTTCCGCGGAGACGCTCTGGCATCAAGAGTGGTGACAGCTGTAAGACTCCTGTCTCATTACTTGGGATCACACATCAGCAGACACGGGCCCCATCCGCGGCACGTCCCGGAAACACGCCGCCGCTCAGATGTCGCAGGGAGAGCGCTTTTAATTGAGACGTTGATAAACTGCACGCAGTTGCAGCAGAAAAAGCATCGATGCCGTTTTTTCCAGGCGGTTATATTATCGGTCATGACAATAGCGTGACAGTCGGTAAGAAAGCCACTGATATGGACTACGGTCGACCGAAAGGAGAAAGCTGCCCCCTTTGCGGTACGTCATCTAGTGTGAGCTTCAGGTACCTGTCTCCACGTATCCAGTTTTAGAGTTTCTGCACCTTGTCTTTCCAGTTCTATTCATCAATCCATCCATCCATTTTCTACTGCATTTTATCCAGTGCAGGGCCAAAACAATCCCATTACTAGGCACACAGACTAAGCAAGGGGTCCCTGAAGCAGGGTGCCAGGCCTCCACCCAATCCATGCATCCATTCATCCATCCATCCATCCATCCATCCATCCGTCCATTGTCCAATCATTTATCCTGGTCAGGGACATGAGGGGGCTATACAAGTGCATATACTGAGGCAAGACCAAAGGGACGCTGGCCCCAGCTGAAAGCTGACTGGTCACTGCATTGCCCCCTCCTCTGTCACCCACTGATACAAAACATATCATTGGCTAATGATAAATTGGCCTCTTTGTATAACCCGCCACCTTAAAAAAATCCTAGAATTGCCCCTAACCCTATACCAGGCACCATAGTGCACAAGGCAGTACATGCTAGACAGGATGCCAAGTCAACACGGGCCAGTCCAATAAGATTGTTTGATTTACTCCGCATTAAAGAGACACATGCAAATTATATGTCAACACAAGATATGTAGCTATTGAGTACATTCCTGTTGTTTTAGTTCGTAAAATTGGCCCTTTGCTTTCTTGCATGTGCAAGAATCTGTTTGTTGTTCTGCAATGAGCTGTGATTTCTACTGCCTAAGAGCACTGGAAGCACTGTGTAGGTGAGTGAGTTTTGGGGCTCTGTCGCTATACTGCACCCTGTTGTTTCCCCATACAGACGCAGCGGAAAACTCTGACGGCATCACCTGCAGAGCACCTGCGACCGCCTTACTGCCCACTCGCTGCTGTAGCTAATCCGTCTATATAACCCTAACCCGTTATATAAGTCACAGTGGCCCCCTCTCTGCTGTCTTCAGGACCCCAAAGGGGAAACCAATAGTGGTATAACTTAAAAAACACCAACCCTGACTGACTTGGATGAACTCAAGATTATAACAGGGGAAGCACTCTGGAACATTCTTCTATACAAACAGTGTGCAACATAGTGAAAAAGCGGGACAAAAACAGATTGAGATAAGAACTGAAATAGATGCTTGAGAGAAGAGGCAAGCAGTTGCTCTATGGTTGTGTGTTTTGATTCTCAAAATAGGGATTAGTGACTGGATGATGACTATTCTGCCGGTGCCCCCCCCCCGCACATAAGGGCCGTTGTACATCTGTTCCACACTCACTGGCTTAATTCGGCCTCCAAAGAAAATCTTTCGATGGTCCTTAAGCGATTTCAGATATCAGTATTTCAATTAAAAAAAAAAAAAAAAATCTCTTTCTTTGCCACAAACTACTGAGCCGTGATACTGGTAACTGAGGTAGGAATCAATGGAAAATTAATTACTGCCAGAAGCAGATGCCTCACTGAGAACTAGGAAGACAGTTTGACAATAGATTAAAAAAAAAAAAAGTCTGACACACGGATTTAGCTCTGCAGACGTTAGGAAAGAGAGAGAACATTCTTCTGTTCTTTCGGGAAGACCCGGTGGATATCATTACTGGTACAGTCTAGGTTTTCCCTAGTTTCACACATCACCAAAGGTTCTTTCAACATTCGCTCAGCTGGGATAGCCCCTCCCACAGATATTCATTACCCAATCAAAAAAGGCAACAGTGACTAGCAAGAACAGCAACACTGACTGGCAAAATCCCAACCAATGTTGATGAGTGCAACATTATCATATTGTACTTTTCATTCAGTAAAAACTAACCCACAATGCTTATGACTGGAAAAAAAACAATATCAGAAATGCATATATGTCTTTTCATCTGCTAATTCAATATGAACAGAGACAGAAAGACATTTCTCCAGCGATCGGCTGTAGGCTTAAAAAAGGAATCTCATTTTTCATTGGAACAACCACAGCCACAACCTTCATACACATCGAGATGGACTACAGGAGTAACCTTGGTACATTTCTTTCTTTCGTTGAAGAGAAGAAATAACTCAATAATTAATTTAATTTTGGGCACTGGAATCAATGTTAGGAAAACACACACTATATGGGCAAAAGTATTGGGACACACCTGTTAATTATTAATTTCATTCAGACTCATTGCCACAGGTATAAAATCAAGCACCTAGACCTCCAGTCAGGTTCACAAACATGAAAGAATGGGTTATTCTGAAGAACTTTGTGATTTTATGTGTGATACTCTTACAGGATGCCACCTTTGCAATAAGTGAATTTCTTCCCTGCTAGATATTCCATGCTCTGCTGTAAGTTTATTTTATTAGTATTATTGGCAATAATTAGTATTATTGCCAAACATTTCAGAACAGCAGAAACTGAGCCACGAAATGGCAGATCACTTAAGTAACACAGCGGGATCGGCAAGTGCTGATGCACATAGAGTGTAGAAGTTTCCAACACTCTATAGACTCAGTAACTGCAGAGTTGCAAACTTCCACTGGCATTAACCCCAGCACAGAAACCCTGTGCCAGGAGATTCATGGAATGGACTTCCATGGCCGAGCAGCTGCCTGCAAGCCTCATATCACCAAGTGCAATGCCAAGCGTCAGATGAAGTGGCATTAAGCACACTGCCACTGGACTATAGACCAGTGGAAACATGTTCTGTGTAGTGAGGAATCACGCTTCTCTGTCCGGAAAGTCTGACGGATGAGTCCGGGTTTGACGGATGCCAGGAGAACGTTACCTGCATGACTGCGTTGTGCCAACTGTAAAGTTTGATGGAGGAGGGATAATGGTATGGGGTCGTTTTTCAGGGGTGGGGTTAGGCCCCTTAGGTCCAGTGAAGGGAACTCTTAATGCTTCAGCATACCAAGACATTTTGGACAATTCTATGCTTACAACTTTGTCGAAATAGTCTGGGGAAGGTCCTTTTCTGTTCCAGCATGACTGTGCCCCAGTACAAGGTCCATAAAGACATGGTTGGGTGAGTATGGTGTGGAACAACTCGACTAGTTCACACAGAACCCCGACCCCAACCCCATCAAATACCTTTGGGATGAACTAGAACAGAAAATGTGAGCCAAGTCTTGATGTCCAGTGCTTGACCTCATAAACGTTCTTCTGGACGATTGGGCAAAAATTCCCACAGACACTACAAAATCTTGTATAAAGCCTTCCCAGGGGAATGGCAGCTGTTATAACTATAAAGGGGGGGAGGACTCCATATTGGTGCCTACGGATTTAGCATGTGATGTCATAAAAGTTCCTGTAAGTGTAATGACCAGGTATCCCATTACTTTTGTCTATATAGTGTATACTTAAAAAATAATATAATACCATACACAATGTATTATGTACATTCCTTATGTATGCCAAAGGTAATAGTACAGCCTACTATGCATTATTTTAACCACGTATTTTATATACTGTACCATCATCTGTTTTAATGGAGTGTGGATGAAGTAACGTTAATGTTATGTTCAATTTTTTCGGAGAATCCCATGTAATCTGACATAATCAGCACCTTTAAAATGCTGAAGTTCATTCTAAAAATGGATTAGTGGTATAAGTCCAAAGGACTGATGTAGCTGTAAATGACAATATACTTGCAATTTTGAATGGAATTTACCAAAAGTGGTGCTTTCATTTCTACGGCAACAAGGAATGTGACATTCACAGCTAATGAAAATGATATCCCTTTATTAAACCATATAATAAAATCAGAATTGGATTAACCTAATCCTCCAAAAGATTGAATGGAACACAGAAAAGTTCTAATGTCTCATTAATACCAGGGAACATGGTAATGCATAACTAGGTTATAAGAAAAAAGAAAAAAGAACAGATGAGGCTTTAGGCGAAGTGAGCAGTGGGGTCTGGCAGAGCAGAATAAAACAAGGAGCCCCAGGAAACTAAAGTTCTCCCACAAAAATCACATAATCTTCATCTTGGACATCTGACATTATGGTAGACCAACAGATTAGCTGGGTTTCAATGCAAGCATGTCTAGAATAGTTAATCGAGGTGTTTAGCAGATCCCGACCCCGTCCAATATAAGTGGCCGGAAGATGGATGGTTTTTAGCAGACAATGGTATTCAAACACTTGAGTACCACCTGGGTTTTAACCAGAAAGCCTTCTGTTCACATACCCGGTTCCCTCAGCATTACAATTGTGTGAATTATTACTTCAATTATCTCCATCGTGGACTGAGAATGGGGTGCTGATGTAGAGGGGAAGTCCGGGGGTGTCCAAGGGTTTCACATCTGTACCCCTGCGGCACACCGCCAAAGCCCAGCTACCACCCTTAGAGAGAATGAAGACCACGACGCTTAGCTCAGCACAGCTTCTCTTCCAGAAATGTCAGGGCACCGGGAGACTGCGAGACGGCCAGCCCTCGAGCACTATGGCCTAGAGGGTTCCACAGCCTTGACACTCAGTTTGAGAAGAGCGAAGGACACCAAATAGGTACCTTGCTCATGAGTACAGGGGGAAACTTGGCGATCCTCAACCTGGCTGTCAGTTTGGGCTTTTTGATAACAGCCATTAAAAGTGTGACGGGGGCCACCTGGGGTTATTCTAAATACAGTCTTTACCATGGCAATTCTTCTAAAGGTGCAGCCTTTACAGGACACTCTGAAAGGCCATATACGTCTGACTCGGGGAAATGCTGTAATCAATGCCACTGTTATCCGTAATAGCAAGGTTGGGGATAGAAGCTTCCGGCAGCATTCGAAGAGCGAGAACATTCGCCGACGTGCCAATCCCCCCTCGTTTCCCCCCACCCAAATCCCCCATCCTTTTTCGAGACCGAAATCTCGCCAGGGAGTTGGGGGTTGACACAGCAGGACACCAGTTTGCCACGCCAGACCCACACGTGTGCAGCAGTGCGAGTGTGGCGGCATGCTGGAGGACGATCCATTAAGGAGAACCGCGTACTGGTGAGAAGCTCTCTGAAGGACAGGAGAAGGTCACTCTTCGATTAACTCTGACTTCATAGCTCTCACACACCATAAATAAGCGCCAGTCAAGATGCCGCAAGTATCGAACTCCTACTTTTACAACTTCATTAGGTTAATTCAATTACTTTGTTGTAATTGCTTAGTTCAAATGGAAGGACTGAATTACTGTGTAAAACCCTGGGAGATTTTGGTTCTCTTATGTCCCAAAATGGAGGACGTCTTCATGTTGTCCTAATCATGGCACCACAACACGTTAATTCAACGAAAGCCATTAACTGGAGCTCCTCTCGAAGGCCTTGGATCTCACAAAGGCCTCGGATCTCTTAATTACTGTGAAAGTTTCCTGCGCTTACAAAGGCCTTATCGTTAGCCTTTATTCTCCCTCCAATTTGCAATGTTCTCACTTTTCCGAGCGGCCGTAGAGAGAGTGACGTAAGCTGCTGAGTAACTCCTTCTCAGTAAAGGTAATTATCCCCGAGCCAAAGAGATAATGAGTCTCCGGCAACTGTGTGCGTATGTCAAGCACCGGGGCAGAGTCGCATTCCTGTGCCGTATCTGGGAGGCTGGCCTTTGTCTTTGCACGGAGGGTGGATGGCGTGGGGCGGCAGTATCCCGGAGTGCTAATGCGCTATTCCGTTTTGGGGGGAGCTTCTGCTCACAGCACCACTGGGGACAAAGGACATGCGTACACCCATAGAACTCAAACTGGGGCCCTGCGCGCTCTCTCCCCCATTTTTCCAGTCACT
This sequence comes from Hippopotamyrus pictus, assembly GCA_026781145.1. Lineage (NCBI taxonomy): Eukaryota > Metazoa > Chordata > Actinopteri > Osteoglossiformes > Mormyridae > Hippopotamyrus > Hippopotamyrus pictus. The sequence goes on along the minus strand of JAODLC010000065.1, from coordinate 25,347,141 downwards.
CCCTTCACGGTTTAGAAATTCAGCCGGCCTAATTATTGCCTCTGGGAACATAAACGTGGCTTTGGATTGAAACACGGGCTTGTAATGAACACAGGGGTAGGATGGGCAAGGCGGAGTTACACCGCAATCAGATTATTAGAAGTGGCTTTGGGAAGAATTACATGCGGGTAATAAAACACAGTTAACCAAATGGACACAGTGACTTAAGGCGTAAAGATTTTATAAGCTCCACAGCATACCCTACAGTATATATAAATAAAATATGGCTGACGCAAATGCTGAGCCAAGGTGATCATTATAACCCCCTGCTTTTGACTTGGACGGCAGTCTTCCCTGTTATGTCATCATCTGGAGGACAGGAAGGCATATAATTTTACAGTCTATCCATCTATCTTCTATACCCATTTATCCGGTATGGGGTTGTGGGAGGTCTGGAGCCGATTCAAGGAATGATAGGTAGGGAGCACCCTGGAATGGATGCCAGCCCATTGCAGGGCGCAGGAGGAGAGCTAGAACCAGCGAACCACAGGCGGGAATTGACCCCATGACCCCGATGGTGGAAAGCTACAGTGCTACCTGGTGAGCCAGCCACCCTGCTATGTCCAAAAAAAGTTCGTCATCACTCAAAGCCTTACCTTACTCCTCTCTTTCACTCCATCTCTGGAAAAAATGGAGGTATCCTTCATCATGACAAAGGGCAATGCTGTAACAGGATCTGTTTCACACATCACTTCTATACCCACATGCGACACGCACATTTTCACAGGTAGGTGTTTATCTTTCCTCGACATGCCAACAAGCCAATGAGTGAGGGGGATATGAAGCACCCCTCAGGGCAAAGAGCGGAGGGGTTCACCTCCGCATTTCGGAGGGATCCCAAGACAGCTGGGGCGCTGGCGAAGGATTAAGCTCATCCGTGTGATTCCTGAAGTGCCACCCCCATCCCTAGCCTCTGGGCTAATTAAATTACTAATTAAGCCTTTGGATGCTTAAATCAGCTTTGCAGGTGGTGAGACAGAACCAATAACCTGAACGGCCCACACAGGAATGGAAGAGAAGGACACCTTGGGTTCTGTGGTTATGTACATGTGCGATACCAATTAAAAGTAATCCTATAGAGTGCCTTAAGGTAGTTTCTCTCCAACATCCCCCTTTATTAATCCAATATCCTATTTTATTTATCCAACCATCTATCTTCTAGCTGCTTCTCTTGGACAGGTCCTTTTTTATGCATTATTATATTTCTATATTGTTGGCTTCACATCACCTAGGTTGTGGGTTTGATTTCCGCACAAGTTCCTCCTGTTTCTGCGTGGCTTTCCAGGCGCTCCAGCTTCCTGACACAGTCAAAAACACAAGTTCTTTTCTCAAAATTTCCCTTATGCTGTGATGTGTATGTGTGTGCGCCCTGGGATGGTCGGGCACTCTCTTCCAAGGTGTCCTCCTGCCTTGTGCCCCAAGCCTCCTGGGATAAGATGGGCAGTGGTGGCTTAATGGTTAGGGAAGTGCCCTTACAATTGAAAGATTGCGAGTTTGAATCCCCGACCAGTAAGGCACCACTGAGGCACCCTGAGTAAGGTGCCGCCCCCAAGCACTGCTCCCCAGGCGCCGAATTAGTGTCACAACGTCACATGTAGGTTAAATGCAGAGGACACATTTCGTTGTTCTGTGCTGCGGTGTGTCAACAATGACCACTGATTTCTAAATAAGATCCAGACTCTCTGCCATACTGCACTGGATAAATATTTTTGAGACAATGGATCGATTACTACATTAATGCATTATGAACAATCTCTGCTCAAAAGAATACTTACAAGTGTTACATTTATGGATGTGTTACTGAACACATATTCAACTGCATTGCGCAGGAACACAACAAATGACTTTATCCTGAGGCTGTGTGGCTTCACACTTGAGGGCTTTGCTTAACCGTATCAACGGAAGGATTTGTGTCGAAAGGGCTGGTAAACACAATAAAGGATTCAGAATCACACTTCGCTTACTTCGTCACCCCGGGATAAACAAGTTCTGTTTTAAACCGATTCTTTAGTACCATCAGTGCCAGCTCAGAAAATCCTTGGGCAACACAAAAAAAGAAGGAAAAAAGTCCTTATAATGGAAAACGGTTTTAATGTGCTGATACTCTTTCAGTGCTGCTGCTGAAGACATTTACCCAGTTACATCAGTTCGACATTGCGAGGGGATTGAGGGAACCTTAAAGGTCTGACTGCAGAACAGGCTGGCGTTTACTTATCTGTCAAAAATCAGCTGTAATTACGTAAGGTTGCCCCCGGACAAATTAACCATCTTCCTCATCCCCCCCCCCCAAGATGAAGTGCCTTGCTTGGCTCACTTTCAGAGCAGAAGGCAAGAGGCCAGGGATCTGCTTGTAATTACGACCTGTCCCGGAATATTTACCCAGGTGTTGGTCTAGGATCAGCTTACTCATGCCAAATCCTGACCATATCTATCCAAGGGGGACCCAAGTGGGGGGGAAAAAAAAGGCAAAATAGATCTTACAGTCATGACCAAGAGTGACCCACCTGCCCAGGATCCCCCCGCAAATGGCACGACCCACCGCCACAGCTCGTCTGTATTACCTGCACGGCTCTCGTTAATCAAAACTCCCAGAATCCCCGACAGGTCACATAGGAACACGTTATGGGGATGCCACCTTCATCCTACCTGCGGCAACACCTCCTCATAGCAACAGCAATGATTCCCTCAAAACTAGGGAAAAATCACTGACCGCTCGAGCACTGTCATCTGGCATGCGACGCTGGCCCCTCGTCAAACTGTGACTTTAATCTCGCTTGTGCGGAAACGTGGGCAAGACAACACCCGAGACAAGACGTACGGAGGTTCACCTCATTCTGACTGTGTGGCTTTTTTACCAAGCGAGACTCACAGGGATGGTTCTCCGAGTTACTCAGCTGCCCAATTTAGTTTCTTGAGCCAAACATTCTGTTTGGAATGTTTCCGTCCGACCTCAGTTTCCGGAACATCCGTGGGTGAAAATACCAGTGACCATTAGCTGCTTTGTAATAATAACCAGACGTTCACTGATAACACACAGATGATTACTGTCTAATTAGCAAGACTGTGAATTAGCACAACATCAGTGATTTTTACCCACTCTACCAATACCTAAAATAAGATCTAAAGACACCTCTACCAGCCTTCAATAACATGCTGTTAGACAGTCAGCCACCTGCACCCATCATTATTCCTTCCCTGCCTACATGTAAATTTCATAGCTCATTGTAATGAAGTTTGTTCGAGTCTCTTAGGTTAGAGTTCAGTTGTTTTCAGGTTTACTTCTCAAGCAATACATAAAATTTAAGTTAAGGTAAGATGGGGTAATTCTAGTCCCTCATAATTGTAGCTTCTGATTACCCATTTAATTTTCAGCTCTATTTCATAACCACATCTACCACAGCTATATAACTGATAAATGATTCCTGTTCTGACCCGATTTTTAGAGAATATATAATGATAAGCATATTCCACCTTAGCAGGAGATGGTACAAATTTAATCAGAAGCAATTTCAATCAGTTCCATCATTTTCTGCAAATCATACTCCTTGTAATAGCATCCCAATTCATTCTGGCAATAGTGAAGCGAGACACGGCCGCGACGTCACAGAAGCTGCTAATTTTTCATGTTTTATGATTCACACCTGCCCTCAGCATCTCAGCTGGGCGGCCTGTCGCAGATGCCCACGAAGTCGTCCTCCAACTTCACCCATACAGCATCAGCCTTGCTGGCCACATCTTCTTGCATGAATTCCCCGACCTGAAATTCGTATATTATATATAATGTCCCATGTCTAGTTTACTCACAATTATTCATACAACAGTCAACACCATAGCGTCAATATTTTCAATGTTATTTCTAAAGCTTCTGGCATTTAGATATTAGTGCATTTTTCATATGTAGCACCGTGTCCCAGCCTGATCTGTCAGCCTTCCTTCTCATCAGGATATTACATCTTTCATGTACACAAGATCCCCTTCCATGCTGGTCTTAGTTCTGTACATCTTTAAGCTACATTTTGAACCAGTCAGTAAACAGTATGCGGTGAAGCCAGTGAGCTAACTTGTTCTAACCAACAATTTCAAATCAGGGTCTTTAAAAGCAGACGTGCATGAACCTTCAGTGGTCGTTGACCTTGACTGGCCCTTGTCATCTTCTGCCTATTTCTGCTCCATCCTATATTTGCACCAACAGGCATTAGCTTGTCTGTTTCACCAATGATTGGCACCTGCAATTCCACCCCCAATTAACCGCGGGTTTAACTCATGTCAGAGAGGCCAATTCCGCCAGCATTGACAGCCGGGGCTGTTTTCGGCCCAGGGACGCTCCATCTCCTACACGCGCAATGTCTTCCTGCCTTTATTTTTACAGCAGCTTTCTCTTTGTTTTGCATTCGCTTCTTCAAGTTCCGTGTCTCTGTGAAGTTCAGCTAAGGGTCTCCGCTCGAAATAAAGCGTTTGATCTCCAGCACCTGGAAAGAGCTGCAGCGCGCTGCAAGCACAGGTGGTTCTGAACTTCGAAGGAGCGGAAATGAGCAGATCCAAAGCATATGTCACACCCCCGCTTTAAACATTCTCACCTCTCTGCACCGATATTGCTAATTGGCTTTGGTGCATGGCTCCTTGTCATGACCATCGAGCTTCAATGATCAGTGAAAACATAATGCTTTTTAAACCCAGAGATGTAAATTACATCTTAAAATTTAGATGGAGTATCTCTGACAGGTTTTATATACTGTATATATATATACACACATACATATAAACTGATATATATACACATACATAATATGTATGTGTATATATGTATGTATATATGTGTTACATATATATACATACATATATATACACACACATACATACATACATACAAAAACAACACAGTAGACAGCATTTGTTCCATCTGCTCTGACTTAACAGCTTCCCGCAATTCATCCCAGTCTTTCAAACGGCAGATTGCAACTGACCAAACATCAGATGCGGACATTTCAGGTCCAGAAAGTAAAAATCCAAACCAGGATTTTGTTTCAACCAACCAGTTGAGCATAAAGAGTCA
>JAODLC010000065.1:25331530-25341949 GCA_026781145.1 Hippopotamyrus pictus | reverse complement strand
ACAGTCACAGAGTAGTGAATTATTTGGCTGAAACAAAATCCTGGTTTGGATTTTTACTTTCTGGACCTGAAATGTCCGCCTCTGCCAAACATAACCGAGAAGCTAAAATATCACACAAAGTTAGAGACACAGATGCTGCTCTATCGTAATCAGGGTGATGACATGTCTATGTCCTTAGAGACACTGTGTCCAATGATGGAACAGAATTATTTTTAATCTACGTTTTAGCCAGCAAAGTGTTGAATGGCATAGGCCACCCAGCAGGTAACAATGTAAATTTACCAAAATATTTACATTTTTGTAGCTCAATAAAGATTTTACCAAAAAAAATAGAACTTAAAATTTATTACTAGGTGCTGCCAAGTTGATGTTGATTCCTGGTGACAATATAGATGCATTCCTCCAGAATGCCCTGTCTGCTGTCTATGTCTGCAGGCTCTACTGGACCGGGAGGTACAGTAAGGAATATTACAACAACCGGAAGCTACAGCAGTTAATGAGCTCTAGTAGCTATAAACACTCAGCTTGCTCTGCCTTGTTTGGGTGTCCGTCCAGCACCATGCCTTGATCCCTGATTATAGTATAGTGTATCTGGTGTGAATAGTTAAGCTAGTGGACTTGTTTGGCTTGTTTGTTTGGCTTGTATCTCTAAAAACCCCAACCAGGACAGTCCATTCTTACCTCACTTTGTAGCTGGTCACTTCCCCGTCTGTCATTAGTAAAGTACACCTGCCGTTTTCTTTGTATCTAACATGAATGCAGTATCAGGCCTGATATGGTCAGGAATCCCCTAGTCTGTTTCCTTCATAGTCTATGGTGTTAAGAAAACATCATTTGCTATATTGCCAGAGGTGGAAAAAATACTCACTGTTCATACTTAAAGCAAAAGTACAGATGCCACACCAAAATGTTACTCAAGTAAAAGTTATCCAGTACCTGGTTAAAAATACTTACCGGTAAAAGTACTATACATTCAAATATATCGATCTTACAAAAATCAGCTTATCCTTTTAAACGTACTTAAGACAGATTAGAAAATAGCATTGCAAGTTACAGTGCATCAAAATAAGCAAAACTGAGTCGTAAGAGCACAAGTGGAAATTTTCTTTTTATTACGAAAAAGGGGTGAAACTTGGTAAAAACCGGGTGGCAATTTCGGCATTCATAACTGATGTATTGTGCACCTCTACATATTGCTTGTTCCATCTTCATAAAGACAGTATGTAATGCAAAATAATAATTATAATAATAATAATGAAACAAATATATTGCACAAGAATCATGAGAGAAAATCGCAATCTCGTGATTTTGTAAATGCAATGGTAAGCCTATATTTTTTTAGCCCCCACGAAGCGGAAGGGTCAACTGTATTTGTATTTCGTTATTTTACACTTCCGGATTTTTACACTGCCATACAAAAGCAAAACACTGTAAATGCATATTTTGTCAAGATTGAGTTATGATCGAAATCAGGTCCCTTAGGCTGATTTATCTCATGACAAAATATCTTAGTTCAAGAAGCCTACACTACATTTAATAATTAGGCCTACATGCTATCATGTTCCTACCTACTACACATACAGTTGGAGAGTCTAAAAAAAACTTTGCCTTTTGCCTTAAACCCTTTTCCGTTTCAGTGCCAGTATAGTTACTCTTTTTTGCCTTTGTAGGGAAGCACTGTATGCAAATAATTATCTCACTTACATGATTAGGAGTTACTTAAATAGTTAAAATGACTCAATTAGGTATCGATTACCCGAACAAGATAAGGTATTAGTCACTCAAAACATACAGGGGTGTATCGGACAGCTGTTGGAGTGATTTTAGGAGAGGTTTTGAAAAGGATAAGCTGACACAGTTTGACAGATACAGTATATCCTATTTTTGCACCAACATGAAGACCATTTCTACTTAATTTTCTGTGACTGTGTGTGTATATATGTTTATGTATGTGTATTTGTGTATACACGAAAGCGAGAGAGAGAGAGAGAGAGACAGACAGACGGACAGACAGAGAAGTGGAGGAACTGTAACCTATAAGCAGATGACAGACCCATGACCCACTCGGCTGTAATGCGATGTCTGTAAAGTCACCGGAATACTGCTGTGTCGGCTGTCAGCCTGGCCCAGATAGACAAAGGATTGCATCTGGCATCCATGAGGCCATTTGTCCCCAGCATCTTACCTCTGATCCACTGTTGTTTTCAGGGGCGTCACCCTCAAACAGATGGCTTCAGCCATCTCCCCGGAGACTCCTCCTGCCTCAGTCTCCTCAGCAGGCAGACAGACATAAGCAATATGCCTTTAGTTTAAAATTAGCCACATTCAGTTCACTACAACCCTACACATGGCTAAAGCAATGAGTCCAGATACCTAACATGCAGGGCTGTAACGGTACACATATGCGCCATGCGCCATGCGCCATGCGCCATGCGGCAAATCAGTTTCGTATCAATACACACAATGAAACGAATGAATACATTTATTATTGACACGGGCAGAACTTAAATTCACAACTAGATTTTCAGCACCGACAACATTATGCTGCTTGTGGCTGAGTTGGTTATGAGTAGCACTAGTTACAGTCAGTTATAATTGGCAGATAGGGAACATTTTAGTTGCCCAACAAATTATATTAACGCTGGGGAGAGAGTAGTTGATAAGACTACTGTCGGCTCTGCTGTAACGAACTCGGATATGTTGCTGGAAACACAACCAGAGTGTTAACTCATTTGAGACATCATCTGAGAGTGTGCGTGACCGCAGCAAGTCAGAAACAGCCTCTGCAAGTTAGTCTCCCGTGGTGCTTTTGCCAGGAAATTGAGACAGTCTGAAAGATCATGGCATGCTAAAGGGGTGCTTATCACCACAGATATTCTGATGTTAAATTTTGGTTTAAAAGAAAATTTTATAAATTTATTTTTGCAATGTGCAAATCATAAATCTTAGGTTTTGATATTAGACATGTCGACAGAAGCATTGCCTTTGGTTTACAACTATTCCTAATTCTGTTTATGTTTGCAGTTTTAATAATAAATCATTTCAAAGCAAATCATGTTTTTTCTGCTGTACCAAAATTGCACTGAACCCAGGCCCGAACTGTGAACTTTGTGTACCGTCACACCGCTAATACCGAGTGCTAGAACATGATTTTGTATGGGTTGGTAAGGAATTGCAGGCAGCTATGCTCTGCTGAGTGAGTTTAAGGTCCTCTGACCCCTTGTAGAAACACAGCCATACTGTTTGAGCTTCAGAAAAGGTGGAATCGGCAGGAGGTCCACAGGCCAACTTGGTTCCTTAACACTGGAATCAAAGGATTTGAGTTGTATTACAGGAGGTACGTCTCTTTGCTGTCCACAGCAGTCAGGTGAAAGATGCACTGAAATATAAGACTGAGGTAGATCTGGGGATGCATGCTGGGAAATAAAATGATGCAGACTGCAGTGTGCGGTGTAACCTGGGTGCACATGGGCATTTTAGCCTCACACACACACACACGTCGCCGTCATAGTTACATCGCACACATACTGCACCAAGCCGCACGGTCTCTGGACCCAGACGGTCTATCCCCCTCAAACCGGAAGGCTCGATGAACTTCACGGAATTTTCCATGAAGTCCCAGAGCGGAGTCAGGTTGGTAAGCATGTGTCAGCCTGTCAAGGCCCATTATAAACAGTAGGATTGATGGCTTTCCTGAGCTCCCATACGGCTGCTGCGAAAGTAACTGACAGCATGAGAAGTAATTAATCAGTGTGGGCAGGCGTCACGCTGCCTGCATTTCCATGTTCTTAAGGAGAAGAGTGAGAAATGGAATGGATTTCCTACCACAGAGATTAGAATTTAAAGAAGTTGGGTAAAAACTCATAGGCATTATGCAGAAATAAGCTTTTTCATTTTTTTTTTTAACGCTGGATTTAACCTTAAGATGTGTGGCTTTGCGTTGTGTTCAAACACATCAGTAATGCTCCTAATATTCTCTATCTCAGTAGTGATTAGCAGGGGCAATCGGACTTCCCCAAGCACCCAACGCTAATTGTTTTGGACTCTGTACGTTACACCTCATGGCGATTTAGGGGATTGAACGATTTTATATTCTGACCTGCCAAATCTCCCTCGAAGTCCATTTCTGCAAAGCCTGCTTCCGTAGCTAAGAGCAGCCAAACTGCATCAAGCGTGACACTGACACGCTCATTAGGCACAGTAAAGTCTGTGGGGACGCCCCCCCAATGATTCCCATTGTAGTGTAGTAAACTAACCATAACAGCAAATCATCAAAACTCAAAAACCGGTGAAAATTCATAATAGTCTTATTTTAAGCAGATGAAGATTTTGAAGGGTTTATTTTATGTGGGGAGGGGGGGGGGCTGCAGCTTTTTCAGCCTCTGCTATCTGGGTTCCACAAGCAACATAGCTGAACATGTCCACACACGGACCAGCGCACACAGATAGCGCTGCTCGATCACAGTTTTATGGGAAAGACATGTCTTATCGCAGCTGCTCCCGGACTCACTTGCTGGCCTTTGGGGGGGAGGGGGGTTAAGGGTGGGGGCAGGACTTAACAACAATTCCTGGACCCCCCTGACAAAATATCACCTTGGACTAGGTACATTTTTACATCCCCCCAAAGGGAAGGTGGGTAAAGAAAGCAGGCCTTTTGGCAGTAGCCTGTACCTTTCCCCTGTACTCAGAAACCACGACTGTTACACATTTACACACCATTTACTAACCATTGAAACTTGACTTTGACTATGGAATACAGGTATTCCCCACTTTGTGACAGTAAAGTGTTCCTGTGAAATGTTTCGCACGCCGAAATGGTGTAAAGCAAAGAAGCAATTACTATTTATTTATACTGAATTTTTTTGAGCATTCCCAGACCCAAAAGAACAACCAACCAAATCATACTAAATAGCACATAAAATCTAAAATAACACTACACAGCCAATATAAAATAGACATAAGTATCAGTGCAGTTTCACTTACCAAAATTAATACTGTCATGTGTCGCTTAACAGAGAAATGCGTTGTTAGGCTACTTCGCCATTGTGAGAACAAAGAGTGCACTTAAACAAACCTACACAGTACACCCTGGTACACACCTAGACTACATACTATACTATAGCCTAGGGTTCTTCAAATCTGGACCTCGATTCCAAATCCAGGCCTTGTTTTCAGTTCTCCCAGGCAGTTATTTTAATAATTACTGACTCTGATTGGTCAGAGGCTTCACACCTGACTGACAGGTAAAGGAAGGCTGGAAAACCAGCAGTGCTCGGACCTCGAGGACCGTGATTTGAATAACCCTGATATAGCCTAAATAACGATAAAAAGTGCAGAATAGGAAATACGTAAGCCAGAAACATAGATCTTTATTATCATTGTCTAGTATTATATACTGCATATAATTGCATGTGCTATACTCTTATACAACTAGCAGTGCAGTAGGTTTGTTTACCACAAACATGCATTGTGCTTTGATGTTACGAGGGCTATATCATTAGGCAATAGGAATTTTCATCACTGTCATATATGCAGTCCATTGTTGAACGAAACGTCATTATGGTGTGCACGACTGTAAATCTACAGTTGGCTTGTTGATAAACGCTAAACTATTTTCTCTTTTCTCCTTTTCTTCATAAAAGCAAAAATCCTCTTTAGATTTCTTTCAGTTAGCAAAAAGAGGTACTGTCGTAGATCTTTCGTAAAAGTGCAGTGGCGTAAAATGAACATTTGTAAAGTAGGGGGATACCTGTCCCTACCTAATCCACATTATATCTGTGAAAAGTCACAAGATATCCCCCTTCATTCTTGTGCATATCGTAATTTAGCATATAAGCAGAATCATGTTGCATTGGTTTATACAGAACCATTTATCAGGGTAGTGTTTCCCAACCCAGTCCTTGGGGATTCCAGACAATCCTGCTGGAAGCAGCGGGGGAGCAAATATGTGGACTGTCTGGTAGGGAGCTGGGAGGGAGCAAAAAAGTGCAGCGTCTGGGGATCCCCGAGGACCGGGTGAGAAAGACTATATTAGACTGTATGTGATCCAGAGCCTCTCCTGAGACGCATAGCAAAAGTTAAGCCTGGAAACACCCCGAACAGGACACTGGTACTCAGGGCCGTAGCTATAAATGCAGGAGCCCCTTGACAAATGTCACTTTGGGCCTCCCGCATGGGTTGGCATTCTCAGTCTAAAAAAACACAGTTCCCAAGGTAAATAGCATTTGCTGGGCAGGGCAGTCGCCTCAGTAGATTTTACTGAGCACGGGCCCCATATATTGCTCAGCCCCATAAATCTGCTAGAGTATCCATGGCCCTCTTACACCCCTGCTGGTCCAATGTACTGCGCTCATATAAACACAGTGACATAAACAGCATCATCAGCCTGTGAGCAGAAACTCATGCAAACACAGAGCAAAGATGCAAAGCTCAGAACACACATCCAGACCCGGGGGGCAGTGGTGGCTTAATGGTTAGGAAAGTGCACTTGTAATTGAAAAATTGTTGGTTTGAATCCCCAGCCAGCAAGATACTGCTCCTTAGGTGCTGAATTAGCTGCCCCCTGCTATGTCACATATGGGTTAAATGCAGGAGACACATTTCATTGTGGTGTGTCACCAATGATCACCAAAAAAACTAAATTCTGACCAACGTCCCTGGGGTGAGTACAACCTCATTTCCTCCCAGGGATATTATGGTTTTTAGATGCATTCACTTTCATTTGTATTTAGTTTCCATTTTGTTTCTCAGATTTACTTCAGTGTCAGTTTAAGAGTGTACAAATAGCTTTTGTTTTTATTTTATGAAAATACGGAGAAAGTGTGCAGAAATCTGTATTTCTTGCCTTAACATTCCCTTCCAAACCCCTCACCTCTTGCCTGCAGCACCATCATGTTTTTATGCCTAAGGATCTGGTTTATTGGCGCTCCCAGTCCCTGATTACAATATACACACACTTGGTGGGATGTGGCACTTTTGGAGAAAGTAAAGACTACCTGGGTGTACCTCCCCAGTGAATCCCCAGGGAAACCCCAGGGAGAGCAGTGATTAGAGAGTGGGGAACTATTCCTAGAAATACAGAAAGTAAAGCAACCACACAATTATTGTACAAAGCATTAACAGAATACTGAGACAAAGTTTAACATGCCAATTTCAAAAACACTCAAAATGCCAAAATTAATAACATTTATACTCAACACTGAATGTGCGAGAAGTCGAAATAAGTATAGTAAATAAAATGAATTCCACTGCAAACCATTAAACAATACTTGGTAACTGGTTTTTATTTAGCAGTAGTCTCATTTTTTAACAAAAAAATACCTTAGATGAGTATATTTTCATTGGTATATACCACCGCTCAGCACAAACGTGGGTCTGTAAGACAGAATGGAGAAAATGTTCAACTTCATTTTTCCTCGCAGTTTTCTAACATTTTTGGAATCCTAAAGAATCATTTACCTTTGTGGTAAACAGTGTTGTTGTTATTGCAGCCAAAAACAGCACATCCGACGCTGACGACCTCGTTAAAAGAGCAGCAACGGTACACAGGCCTACCTGGACCAAACGAGAAATGCACCAACATGGCGGCCGGTGGTCCCGCTTTACGGTGTGACGTAATTTGCTACCCTCTTACGTCAACCACCGCAAATCGAGGGTAAAATGGAAACCATAAGAATGGCGATTTTACTTGAATTTATGTTGTACTTTAATTCATGTTGCATTGTTGTTTTTATTGAGTGTCAGGTAAAGAAATGGTTTTTTAAATTTTATTTTAACGAAATTTCGTTTTTTTTCGTTTTACATTTAGTCTTACTTTTTCGTTAAATACCCCTGTTTCCTCCTGAATCATCGTGCGCCCTTGGGTGATAGGGATCCAGAGGGACTTAAAGATAACAGTGTAGATTCTCAATGTGTGCAACAAACACAGTCCGAAGCATGGTGCTGATAATCATTTCATTAAGTTAGTTTCAATGAAAGGTGCAGTAATCAGTCATCCAACACTAAAGCTTCCCAATCGCTCTAGTGTTAGCTTTCCACCAATTCACGGGTGACGTAAGGACGGGCAAACAGCTAAAACCACAAATGGCTGTGGCTGACAGAACCGCACACTATCAGTCAATCAGCCATCGAGGCCACAGAGTAACTCAGGGGAGATGAAAGCGCCACGAACGCAGCTCTGAGCGAGCTGTACGGCCCCGCCTAAGGAGTGGTAAATAAAAAGTAACAAGGTAAATAAAAAGTAACATCACCGATAATGCAAGCCAAGCTTGTATCGGGCATAATGTAGGGGTTTACCCCATGTATTGGGTATATAGCATTAATTTGCACCTAAAATGATCGAATCGTCACTTTATTTTTCTGTTCTTCTTGTGTTTATTACAATGAATGCACAATTTATTCCAAACACATACAACTTTAAGCGTCCTTGGGGACAATACAAAGGCTTTTCAGTGCGCAGCAGTAAATTTACTGACCTTTCACTGACATCTTGTGGCAGACTCGTGTCAGTACACCCAATCGTGTCTTTGAATCGGTTTCAATAAAGATCTGCCTGGTTTATTTATTTTGAAAGTAAATAAATTATTTGGATAGATGGATGGACTCCAGCGGATTTTTGTATTAATTTCAGAATATTATACTATCAGGGTCAGTCAATCCTGTAGGCGGCTGCTTAGGACGTCAACTTCTGAGGGTGCGCCGACTTGCCAGCCAGTTTCAATTCGCCTTGGATGGGGGCGCCGGCCGTGATGCTCGCCTAGGGCGCTACATCGGCTAGGCCCGATACTGCATACTATACACTGACTCACCCACCTTACCGCAATTATCAACTCAATAATGACGTATCCGTTTTACAAGGGAGCCCCGTCTTGCTATGTATAAATTTGGCTCTGATTTCTCATCAATTTTGCTTTCTTATTCCTGACTCACATTAAATATTATCAACTCGATAGCCTCCAAGCATTTGAGTTTTAAGCTACGCCAGCAAAATGGATATAGATTTAATTAATTATTATTATTTTTTTTTTGCTGACTTTAAATTCCAATTTCGGGGGGCTTTTTCAATTACATTGCCTGCTACTGGCAGCTGGGAAGGCGATTGGGGTACTGGGAACAGTTGAGTCTGGCGCAGAATGGAAAACAACTAATCTTCAGCTTCTTTGAATTCACCCAGTTGAGGTGCAGGTGAACTACAGGGGACTGATTCATTTCCTCCTGGGTGACGTTACCACAAATACGGTAAACCTAATTACAAAATCCGTATGTGATTATAAATTATACAAGAGCTGGAATTATAGTTGCCTACACTTATCAATAAAGCCGCAGATCACGTAAATTTACGGGAAAATGGACGGGGGGAAAAAACGACGAAGACAAATTTGCTGCTATGGTTGCTTTGACGCAGAGAATGATCGCTATAACATGTTGCCGCTAGATGGCAACACTATCCCGCCTATAAATGCCTTATAATTTCAGGCTGTATGTTAGAATCTCGCATCTGCTTTTTGCATGTTCTTCTCCCACAGACCAAAAACGTGTTTTTAGGTTATTTCGTGTCTCTAAATTCCCTACAGAACGTATGTACCATGTGATGGACCAGTATCCCATCCAAGGTATACACTACCTCTAGGTATCCAGGAAAAGGTGTTGGAAGGTGCATTGAACTCATTGTAAGCACCTTAGAGACGTTTAACGCGCTGTGGTTATTGTGTGACAATTTCAGTTTCAAGAAATTCAATGCTATAAATCAGGGTTATTCAAATCACGGTCCTCGAGGTCTGAGCACTGCTGGTTTTCCAGCCTTCCTTTACCTGTCAGCCAGGTGTGAAGCCTCTGACCAATCAGAATCAGTAATTATTAAACTAACTACCTGGGAGAACTGAAAACAAGGCCTGGATTTGGAATCAAGGTCCAGATTTGAAGAACCCTGCTATAACTAGTTTATCAGCTAATCAGTTTTCTTTTTACACGGGTAAACACAAAGGTAATGAATCAGTAATAAGTCATGTAAAATCAGTCATGAATAATTAAAAAAATGTGAAATGTCTTGTGAATATCCAGCAAAAGAAGGGCAGCACAGTGGCACTGCTGAGGGTTTGAAAGCGGTCTCAGCTCTGTGGGTGACGTTTGCATGTTCGCCCGCAATGTAGGTCATGCATATATTACAATGTGGGAACCAAATGTCCTCATAATGTAAAAAACCTAATGGTTTTTTTTTTTTTTTACCTTGTGGGGACCAATTTTATTCTTTAAAAATCTGTGAAAAGCCTTGTATTATGTTTGGTTACTTATGATTAAGATTAGGGCTGGGTAGGGGTTAAGGGTATTATAGTTAGGATTAGGGTTACGCCTACAGAAATGAATGGCGTGTCCTCACAAAGATAGGAATAGCAAGATGTGTATGTGTGTGTTTGCGGGCAC
>JAODLC010000065.1:25317516-25330369 GCA_026781145.1 Hippopotamyrus pictus | reverse complement strand
TTTTAAACATATTGTATGGCTCTCACGGGAATTACATTTTAAAATATGTGGCGTTCATGGCTCTCTCAGCCAAAAAGGTTCCTGACCCCTGGTATAACTTATTGGTCCCGGGGGGTTGGGGGAAGGGGTGGGATTTACTTGAAAAAGGACTTGTGTCCCAACCAGGCCCCTTTGCAACTAGGGAGTGTCATTTGAAAGTTGCAATGTTATCTGCCTGTTCCCTAAAGTAAATTTCAAACATTTGCATTTGTGGGTGTGTCTGTAAATGGTTAAACAGGCCTTTCAGAGCCCCACCCATTCTAACAAGAAGCAGGAAAACAACGAGAGTTCAGCGTTCGTTCACTGGTATCTCCTGTACTGTAGTCGTTGGTGTTTTTGTGTAATTTCCTTCGGCAAATTAGTGCGAACAGACAAAAAAAGAAAAACAGAAACCCCAGGGCTGAAGCCAAATTTTGCAAACGGGTTTCAAAGGACCTTTGATCCCTGACGGAGAGGAATGGCCACCCCGTTCACTCTGCTGGAGAGCGAGCTGAGCTGCTCCATATGCTGCGACGTCTTCAGGGAGCCTGCGGTGCTGAGGTGCTGCCACAGTTTCTGCAGGGCCTGCCTGGAGGGCTACTGGGGGCAGCGTGACCCCAGTGCGCGTCAGTGCCCTCTCTGCCGTCACGTGACACCCCTGACGGAGGAGCCGGTGCTCAACCTGGCCTTGAGGAACCTCTGCAGAAAGGTGAAGGACGGGGCAGCAGCCAGGGTGGCCTTGGAAGGGCCCCGCAGTGTCCCCTACATGGGGAGCCCTTCAAGCTCTTCTGCCTGGAGGACAAAGTACCAATCTGCGTGGTGTGTCAAAGTTCAAAGGCACACAAGACCCACGAGTGTAGCCGCTGTCCTGGAATGCAAGGTGAGACTCTGTAGAGCTCATGTGTATAGATACAGCGGGAACAACACGAACCTGCTCATCCAGCAAGGCAGCGTCTTTGGTCTTTACCTCGGATGACGACAATGGATCTTCCGTCGCTTGGGGAAAATCTGTTATAGACACTATGAGGATAAAACAAATATTAATCCAACAACTTGATCAGCAGAACAATTTCTTATCAATTCTCAGCATGCCAAAAATATAAATTCACTTCCCCCAAATGCGTATTGTTTCCTTTAATACAGTGAAAGCTTTTACTGTTTCCTAATGTGTATTTCATTGTTTCTCAGTCATGCCAAAATGGGTATGGTGTAAGTGTGGTGTAACTAGTACAGACTTGCTGTCTATACTATGTGGGCTAGACATAACAATCCCAATCATCCGATTGTGCTGTTTCTGTTCAGGAGGTGCTTCGGGCAGCCCTCGGGGCCTTGCAAGGAAAGTGGGAGGCTTCTGGGAAAGTGAAACAGACCTTTGAAGAAGTACAGTAGTACATATAATGGTAACAGTGAATTTGCAAAGACCAGACACATAGATTCACAGGAAAATAACCCATTAAAGACATTAAAAGCCCCAACCTTAGTTACTCTCACCTTGCAATAGTTTTCAAGGCAAATACATTATTAAGCTTCTGCCCACTAAATTTTAAGCTGTACCTCTAATGACCCATACTCAGAGAAAATCGGGCCTTCATCATCCAGCCACCTCACCACTCTAAAAGGGATACCCATCGTTGGCGTCCCGGGACGAGCGGCCTGATGCTGCTTGTCCTGTTTCAGAACCAGGTCCTGCACACGGAAACACTGATCAGAGCGGAATTTGAGAAGCTCCACGCTTTCCTGCAAGCCGAGGAGGCGGCGAGGATGGCCGTCCTGAAGAAGGAGGGCGAGGCGAAGGCGCTGAACTTGAACAACCAGATCAAGGAGATGACAAGAAGCAGGTCAACCCTCTCCCAGTCCATCGCTGTCATAGAGGAAGAGCTAAGAGCGGATGATCTGACTATTCTACAGGTGAATACATTATTATTATGATTATTATTATTATTATTATCTATCCATCCATTATCTGTACCCACTTATCCTATTCAGGGTTGCAGGGGGTCTGGAGCCTATCCCAGAGGCTACGGGCGGAAGGCAGGGAACCACCCAAGACCGGGTACCAACCCATCGTAGGGCACACTCACACACCATTCACTCACACAGGCACACCTATGGGCAATTTAGTGACTCCTATCAGCCTCTGCATGTTTTTATACTGTGGAGGGAAAACGCAGTACCCAGAGGAAACCCCATGATGACACAGGGAGAACACGCAAACTCCACATACATGGCAGAAACTCGAACCCAGGTCCCAGAGGAGTGAGGTGATAATGCTAACCACTGCACCACTATGCCACAGAATTATTATTATTATTGTTGTTGATTTGAATAGGACTGTCATCTGTGCCTTACAATGGGTTGGCACACCGTCCTGAGTTATTCCCTGCCTTGTGGCCATAGCTTCTAGGTTCTGATGCTGTGCAGGACAACTGGATTTGGAAAATGGATGGATGGATGCCACCAGCACCATTGTAATAGTATTTCAGTCCTTTTCGTGTTCCCTGTTGATGAGTGTAAGCTATACAGATTTCCTAACCTACAGTATTTCTTGTCTCTCAGAATTACAAGACAACAGAGAAGAGGTACACAAACTCCCTGCCTTACTGTTAATTTTCTATGCATTGTAAGTGCTGGATCTGAGCTTTTACCAGACCTGATCCACTCTTTATGGACGCAGTGCACAGTGCACAACCCAAGAACCAGTGGTGTTATCTGGAGCACTTGTCCACGTGGCCTCCCACCTGGACTCCCTGAAGTACCAAGTTTGGAAGAAGATGCTGGGGATTGTGCAGTACCGTGAGTGCTGGGGGTCCAGCTTCAGATGGGGGGAACTGGCTGGGTATGGAGAATAAGGCTGCATTGTTCTAGGTCATCTGACTTAGAGATTCCCCTAACAAAGAACACTACAGATGGCTTACAAGTGTTAGAGGTCAGGTTAAGGCTCATGGCAAATCTGAGAGCCAGATGACATTTTGCAGTTTACAGGCACGAATAGGCCTGTATGTACTTCTGGATATATCACATGCTGTGGTGTATTTTAACACTTGGACTGGGGTGGAATTTAGTGGACTAGATTGGATTGGAATACACTAGACTGGATTGGAATGCACTAGAATGGAATGGAATAAACGTGCTACAGTCAGTCAAAGATAGCATTTTGCATGCGTCTGGAGTAAACGACATGTAGCTGCTCTCTGTCTCTGTCTGTTCAGACCCGGTGATCCTTGACCCCAACAGCGCAGCACCGTGTCTCGCGCTATCCGAAGACCTGACCAGCGTGTGTAAGGGGAACGAAAGGCAACGGCTCCCCAACAATCCGGAGCGATTCAGCCTGGACGCGGCCGAGCTGGGAGCATGCGGCTTCCGCTCCGGCGAGCGCTGGTGGGACGTCGAGGTTGGCGACAGCGCAACGTGGGTTGTGGGTGTGGCCAAGGGGTCGGCCAGCAGGAAGGAGAAGCAGTCCTCCATCATCAAGGACGGGTACCTGACTGTGTACTACTACAAGAACATGCACTTTGCGGGGACCTCACCCCCCACGCGACTCGTCCTAACTAAGAAACCCTACGTGGTTCGAGTGCAGCTGAACTGCGACAGGGGACAGGTCGTCTTCTCGGACCCCAGCGACAACACGCCCTTCTACACGTTCAAGCACACGCTTACTGAGGAAGTGTTTCCCTACCTGTGGGTGGGCTGTAAGGAACATCCTCTACGATTACTGCCTGTCCCAGTGTCCATAACACAAGCACAAGTGTCCGGTGCAAGAAGCTGGTTTTGAACCTCCATTGCACATCGTTCCTTTAAACATGAATATGAATGATATTCTCTAAACTACATTTCATTAACAAATCTAACATTGTATTTAGGATTTTGCACATCTCTGCTGTTATTTTCATTTTAAAATTTATACTGTATGTGTCTATCCGAATAAAAAAAAACACCTTTATTGTATTCATTTAAATATATGATTCTGATTTTAAAGTGTCACTCATAGAGTGGAAATACCAGTTTAGTTTTGACAGTATAATACCATCTGAACAGGATGCAAACGGATTGTTAGAAATTTCAACACCTCATCTTGGAAAAAAATATATTAAAAGTTGTAAAATTAAATAAAAGATGTAAATCTGTGTAAATAAATGATAGTTGTGGCATCACACACATGAAAAAAAAAATTCTGGTCATGTGATTTAAAAGAAATGAACGTCACATTCTTTGGCGTCAACAGGTAGCTGGATTAATACCTGTATTTCCCAAAGTCACGTGTGAAACATAATAAAGCAAAACAGATGGCAACTTGGCAAGAGATCAAATATTACACCACAAGCTTCGGGACAGGCACCAGAACGACAGGGAAAACGAAACAGCGTGAAAACCCGGCAAGACTTTATTGGTAATTATTAATGTAAATTATGGAATGAATGCGAGCGTTTCTTACTATTAAGTGTAATCCTAGATAATTAAGGCGAAAGTATAACTTCGAAATCCCGCGTCTGAACTTTGACACTTGGCTGCAATGATAATTGTAGTTCTTCCTTTTTGAATGATACATAAAGCTCTACTGTGCGTTTTTATAATATAATTCGCATTTGCCCCAGAACAGCATGTTTATTACGCACATTGTCATTAGTCGAAGGTCGAGGTGGGTGTTCCGTGCTTTCGTATAAATGTAAGCAATATCTCATCAGTAAAATAAAATGTAGGAACATCCACGTAACACAACCGGATTTCCCGTCGCTTGCAGAGCGAGTGATGACACATCATAATCTGAGTATAACTACATACAGTTTGTTATAACTACTTTCTGACACAACAAAGACACAGTACGTACCTTACGGTAAAACTGAAAGCAAAAGCGGAAGACGTATGCTGCCGACGACAATCGTAGCAGAACAGCAGAAGCAGTTTAACGGGATAATCCTAAGGATCGCTTTATTTCTGATACATTTTTGCTTTATTAACAGAACTTAAATTAATGACGCTGTCGGAATCGGAGCTGTTGATGCTGCTGTCGCCGGCGAAAGTGTTGTTTTTCTTCTCGATGCACAAGCAGAAGGGATAAAACAGGTAGCTACGTTTTAGCAATTACTTCAAACTAACTTAAGTAAACAGTAAAACTGCATGTTATGTTTTTTGGCTCGTGGCTTCTCGATCTTATTTAGTTGCTCTGTATAACGTTTGAAAGTTGGTGTTAGTTTTTTAAATAATTCAGAATAAGTGTAGCGGACAGGGGAATTCTTATGTGATGAGTTTAAAAAAAAAACCCCAATGACTCATGCTCAGGCTTGCAATACAAATATTACATTTAGCCGTTTAGATCGATAGATGTATATTTATTATACACACGTATATAATTTATTTGTGTATGTCATATATGTATACGTTCCTCTGACATATTTTGAGGTGACTGTAAATGTAAAAAATTAAAGCTGGTAAGGTTCCTCTTTGATTCTCCGCAGTCTCCCCCCGACTCTCTTTAAACCAAAACAATGGCTGGCGAGGTGCCCTTGAAAAAGAGAAAGGTGGAGACTCAGTGCACCAACCAAGAAGGGCTGGCCAAGCCCATGGTGATCACCGTCTTCAGCACCAGCCAACTGGTGCTGCAGATTCCGGCACAGACCAACACCAGCCTGCCCGTGTGGCAGTTAATCCACACGGGCCAGGTGGAGGTGGAATGGAGCGAGGCACCCTACAACATCAACATCCGCATCACCCCTCTTTATCCTCAGGCTGGATCCCAGACTCTCACCAAAACCTCAGCTACAGACCAACTGGTGCCGGTCCATCAGGTGCCAAAGCTCTTCACCATGCCGCCAGTGTCAGCCGAACCTCAGCCCCAGTCTGTGGTGCCACCCCAGTTTCAGACTATGGCCATATTACCAGCTCAGACTGTCACCCTGTTTCGGTCTTTGGATGGAAGCCACTTACAGCCCCTCCGCCCCCCCATACCCTCTGTCGACCGCATAGACCCAGCCACCTGCCCATCTCAACCCCTACCCAGGACGGAATGGGTCCAGCAGGCCTACTTCCACACCCGCCCCCGGGAAAACGTAGACATCTGCGACAACTTCCTCTTGGGCTACTGTCCGCGCCGGTCCGAGTGCCCGCTGCACCACACCCCTTACCCCTTCCACTGGCAGATCCGGCGCCAGGACACCCACCAGTGGATCAGCACCTCGCACTCGGCCCAGCTCAGTCTGGAGCGGCTGTACTCCAACAAGGAGAGGGAGAGCATCAAGCTGAGGGAGGAGTGAGTATGGCGTGTTTACCTACACCAAGCCGTCAAACGTGGGGGAAGGGGCTCGTGGCGGTGCGTTAGAAAAAGTTTTTAGAATTCAAAGACTAATAAGAGGAGCGTAACTGGGTTCAGCTCCCACTACCACCCTGATGAGCAAGACTGGACTTACGCATTCACTAACCTGGGCTGAAGGCAGGGCCTATGTTTGTTAGTAAAGAAGATGGATGGATGGATGTATAAGGGGAATAAGGTATCCAAGCAAACCCCAAACAGTCTATAGAAATGATTTGTAGTAATGGGATGGGGTGAAGGAATAGTACAATTACTCTGTATATCACAATGAACAGCAAGCATCATCATCGAGGTACATTTGATTTATTTCACAAATGCTTCTGTCAAAGCCACGTACAGAGGACACTATCAGCAATCAGCAGTCAAGTTAAATAATTAGAGGTGCAGCTTGGCTAAGCTTTCAGTGGCTGTAACGTAATTTCTTCATTTTTTTTATGAATAATACAGTAAATCAGTTTTCTAGAATTTATGTATTTAGAAACTTAGGAAATTAGCATATAGTTTAGCAACATTCTGTGAAAAATGTATAGGAGTAAGACTTAAGTATGAAAAATTTAGTGCAATGAAGCATTTGTAAGGTACGTCTCATATTTTGTATTGTAAGTCAGGTGAGGTTCCTAGGCTCAGAATACAGTGAGCAGATTATGGTTGATACAGACAGAAAACGGGGACCTGTTTTTATGACTGGGGCTGTTTTTTTATGACTGAATTAGAAATTCACACAGAAGCTACTTCCTTGCTAATTCACACACACCAAAATTTAGGGTATTCCCTGAGCTGCCAGAAAACATTGTGTTTTAGCTGTAGCTGTTTTAGGGGCCATTTAAGGACATGGACCTTTTCAGGTCATTGATTCTCACCTGAATTACAACAGAAAAAAAAATCTAGGAAAAATCCAGTCAGATGTAGTGTGTAAACAAGTGGTGGAGATTAGTCCAAGCCTCAGCGGTAGAACCCAGTACTGTTCCTGTTCATCGTACATATCGAGTTTTGTTGACTTTGCAGGACAGAAGAGTTCACCCTGAATTTTGACACAATGCAGATAGAAGATTCAGATAAATATGATTTAGCCAGAAGGCTCTCCAACACCAGCGACCCATTGAAGAATCCACACTTTCCCACAGAGTGGAACATGTACTGGTGGGATAACTGCCGCTGGGAATGTTACAAGAAAGTAAGCTCTTTACATAGCCGTCTGTTTGTGACATCCAACTTCAGATTCTCATAGATAATACCTATTTTTTAAGTAATCCCCCAAAGGACTGGCTCCTTCTCATCTGAACTTCTGTTCTTGTTTGTGCCATTGTGGAAGGGAGGTTAATGGTGGAATCATTTTTGACTGTTGCCGTGTGATTTACAGGACATAACAAAAGAACTGATGACCAGAATGAGAGCAGGAGAGTCCTGTTGCAGGTTTATTATTGGGAAGCAGCAGTACGAGGTGGATTTTAAATACCTTACCCAAGAGAACCTCACCACCAATTTCATACGCAGAGTACGATGCCGCCCTACTTTCCGTTCTCCCTTGTCCATCAAATCAAACCTCAGGTATTGGTTTTACCTTCATTTCATGTTCTCACTATTGGTCTGACTAATGGATGACCAGTAGAGAACAACTATGTTTTGAGGTCTGTTCTGCTCAGATGCTATTGAGAACATTGTACTATCAGCCTTCTTAGGTGTCTCACATGCTCTTCAAATTATCTTCAGAACTGTCATCCTGAGTGAGGCTCCAGATTCCAGTTGTCAGAACTACCCCAGCTTTAGCGTGGACCCTCTGGAAATGTTCACCAGCTGGTACCCGCCTGTATGGACTCCAACCCATGACCAGGACGTCAGCCTGGTAGAGGTACCGTTTGGGACAGAGGCCTATCACCAAGTCCACAGACTGTTTCACAGAACTATGTCCGAGACTAAAATGGAGATCGTCAGCATAGAACAAGTCCAGAATGTCTTTCAGTGGGACAAATATCGCAGGTGAGTGGAAGTCTCAGTTAATCCCATTTGGCTGAGTTGTTTTTTGAAAGAATAGAGGGAAAAACATCAGCTACTGTGTTAGTTTGGATGAAAGTATCTGCTCTGAAAAGACATCCAAATGAGGATTGTCCTGGGGCACTGTTGCCTCACACCTTTGGGACCTGGGTTCAAGTCTCCTGCAGGATTCCATGTGTGCGGAGTTTGCATGCTCTCCCTGTGTTGTTGTGGGGTTTCCTCTGGGTGATCTGGTTTTTCCCCCCACAGTCAACAAACATGCTGAGGCTGATAGGAGTCACCAAATTACCCGTAGGTGTGCCTGGATGAGTGAATGGTGTGTGAGTGAATGGAGTGTGAGTGAATGGAGTGTGAGTGAATGGTGTGTGAGTGCCCTGCGATGGGTTTTTCCCTGCCTTGCACCTGTAGCCTCTTGGATAGGCTCCAGATTCCCCACGAACCTGAATAGTTATAGAAGTGGTTATAGAAAATGGATGGATGGAGGATTGTCTTGGGCTACTTGTCATAAGAAGACCTGCATTGTGATTGGCTTGGGACCACTGGCAGCCCAAAACCAAATGCTAAAAATGTTACGAGTTACTACTAATGCTGCCCTCCATCCAGGCAGAAGCAGCACATGCACGACCGCAGGCTGGACCAAGGAGGAACCCTGGAGATGCACCTCTTCCACGGCACCACTGAGGACGCTGCCAAAGACATCTGCTGGAACAACTTCGACCCACGCGTCTCTGGGAAAAACGGAGTGGTGTACGGTCACGGGAGCTACTTCGCCCGGGATGCCAGTTACTCTAATGACTACGCAAGGGCGCCCTCTCCTGGGAGTTTACAGCACATGTTCCTCGCCAAGGTTCTAGTGGGCAACATGAGCCTGGGAAAACGGAAGTACTACCGCCCCCCCCAACTGAAAACCAGTATGAGCAAGTATGAGTCGTATAACACGTGCGTCAACCATTTGGACAATCCCTCCATCTTTGTGGTCTTTGACAGCTGCCAGTCCTACCCTTACTACCTCATAAAGTACAGGGCACTGTCTGAGGTTGTCGACGTTTACAAGTGAGACTAGCTTCGGACGTTCCATAAAAGACTCAATCAGCCATGGCACTGGGTGAACAGCACAACTCATGTCTGCGACAAGCTGATTCAAAGACAAATGTAGTAGCATTCCTGCAGAGTAATTTACTTGTAATGGGCTGAGTGGACCTCTAAGCCTTGGCAAAGACTCTGTTCTCTGGTGCCACCTGTAGGCCATTTGTGATATTACAATTTTACTGGTAGGCACTAGTTTTTGCTATTTCGTAGTATTCCGGTGGGTAGTGCAAGCAAAGGAGGATATGGGCTATAAATTATACTGGAAAAAAGGAAAGCATTGCTATAAAGGAACACTGTGGCCTCATTACCTTAATGGGCCAAACCTCAGAAGTATAGTAGCAGCCATCAATAGTGTTAATGGTTGTTTTCAGTGCCCACTGTGTATTTCTCAGAACTATACGTCACTGACAAATGAGATACTGTTACAAAATTAACTGACTTGGTTTTAGCACTGCTCCTTGTTGTCACTGTAAATGCTGTTGCAGTGGGTTCCCATTCTACAAAAGCTTAAAATGCATAACTTTATATGGCGTGCCGTGAGTCACGAATCAGTTATGCCGTTTTCATTTTTCAGTCTCCAGAAATGTTTGAAATATGTAAAATTTGAAATATGCGAATGTTGGACTCGTTCTGGACACGTGTGTGAAGTGAGGGCCCTGTACAGTTCACCGCTTCTTTTTAGTTTTGATATTATTTATCAAACCGAAACGTTACTGGACCAGCCGTTCTCTTACAGCCCCCGACCTGTTTCCACTGAGGGCAGGGTAATGGCTGCTTGTGGATCTGGCTCCTGCCTTTTCAGGTGGATGTATTATTCTCAGGCCTCTGTATGTTGCCTGAGTGAAGGGGAAGCACCTGACGCCTTGCTGTATTCGCCTACGGAAGAGAGTGACTGTCAGCTGTACTGTACATCAGCCTAAACAGCGTCCATCCGAGGAGTGAAATCAAGAGGAATCAGGTTTCTGAATAGTCACTCCCTTTCTAAATAAAATTATGTTTTTATACGGCCCAAGAGCACCGGTGGAATATTTATATCTTTTTTTGATATTAAAAAAAAAAAAACCCTTTGAGAAAGGTATTTATGCAGAGAATATGCAAATAAAACAAGCTGGCTCTGACAGATATAGACAGAGTGTTTAACTCGTATTGCCAAACCGCTCATATGGAGCCATCAGTCCGTCCATTCATCCATCCCTTATCTAGTACAGCGTTGTTGTTGAAACCTGATAGATTTCTCAAGTCGTTGCATCTTTATGATCACCATAAACAGGATGACCTGGTAGTTCCTGGTCATCTGTGTTATACGATCATTACATTAAGGTATTTGCTTGCAGTCGAAAATACCCTGATACTGAACTCGTGCCCATGAACCCGACAGAAGCCCAGCCAGAATAAATATAGTTGTTGAGAATTGATTTCCTTATTTTGGATAATGCTGTGACCTGTGATTTCAGCATCCAAGTGGACTGGAAAGGGAGATGGGGGAAGGGGGTGACGGTGAGATGAATAACACCATGACACATGTTCGCGGAAAAAACCAAAGAGCCTTTACAGATGAAATGTCGCATTACAAAAAAGTGTTCTTCAAAACCCTGCACTGTACAAATGTACCCTTTTACAAACCAGTTAGAAACGGCATGCATCCCACTGGATCGCCGTATCAGGCCAAAAGCTGTCCTTCCAGTTCCACATATTGCACTTACAAATCAGAGAAAAAGGTCACGTCAGGAATCAGTCAGAATTGAAATCGAAACACCAAATATTCTTTGCTTCACCACAGGAAAACAATGCAAAAAGCTCACTGGATAGCTATGTAACAGAAAAAAGTGCTTTTATGGTGAAAGATATACGCTTTTATTCTGAATGTTGTTAAATCAAGTGAGTGCCAAGTAAAGAGGTTAATGCTAAAGCACTCTGGAGTTTAAAGGTCACCCTGTTTCACTAACGGCCCTGTGATGCACTTTAAACCAAATTCGGTATTTGGTATTGTGCTTAAATAAAGCTTCGACGATCAGAAGACCTTTAGACCTTATCCAAAATAATGTACACACTCACATGAATTAAAAAAAAAAACAATTTAAAAAGTAAAGGTAAAATTGACTAAAATTTGACAACATTAATGTAAAAAGGCAAAACGAAATTAAGATATTTTTTTTTTAAATCTCATGTGGTGGACTTGCGGCTTAGTTGTTCCCCGAGTCATAGTTAGATTATATAGCCTGTACATAACAGTTCCCTTTCCACCCACAAGGTGGCAGTCCAGAAACAAAACACAGAATAAAAACATAATCCAAAATCACAAAGACAAACACTGAAATATAATAATTACAAATTTAAAAAATACATTTTTTACTTTTTTTTTTTTTTTTTTTTTTTTTTTAAACACGATTCCAAATCTTGTCATGACAATGGCGCCCTCTGTGCCTGTTCTCCAGCCATTACGTCGCATTGCTGCTGTTGAGCTGCATGGCCAGTAGGGGTCATGATTGCCAGGAAGCCACTGCAGCAGAGGTGCTAGAAGATGATCAGTGGATGGCACACCACATCACATTTTGAAGAGGGCTGGTTTTTAGGGGGAAATGTATCGGGGAGGGGGGGGGAGATGTGAGAGAGAGTGGGGGACCCCAAGGCCCAGAGCGAGGGGCGGGGGCTGTCATTCGCAGGCCAGTTTGCTGTCGAAGCTGGATAGGCTGATGGCGAAGGCCTGCAGTGCACACATGGGGTAGTTGTAGTCCAGTGTGAAAATGTCCTCTGCCACTCGGCCGAACTGCATTACGATGTAATCCGCTGTCATAAAGGGGGAGGGGGAAAACGGGCGTTTCAAAAAAGCTTCAAGAACATTAAAATACAGCTCTACTCCAAAACACTGCACGTGTACACACTGGCCTTAATGTAAAAAACGCATCTTCAATCTTGAGATCTTAATGACAAAATAAAAACATTTACACCTACTCAAATCTGAACCATTTGCAGAACACGAGTGAGTATGTGGCTCAAGAGGTTAGAATGTTGTACTTGTGATCAGGTGGTCACTAGTTCTAATCCTCATTGCTCCAGGCACTGGTTAACTCTGCTTTTCTGGTCTTGGTATGTTGCTTAGGGTCAAAGCGTCAGCTGAATAAATGTATGTCTTTTTTTCTCCCCTGTTGTGTCCGGCAGTTTAGCAAGCAGGATGTTAGTCTGGGTGCTTTAGTGTGCCAACACTTATTTTGCCAAGTGGAGCTTCGGATTAAGCTCCACTTGTTACTTGAGGTATACTCTTTATTAACCATTTTAGATTATTGTGCCATAAAGCCAGAGCTGACAAGGAAAGTTAACTGAAGTAGAAGAGATAGAGAGAGGAAGAGAGGAGGGAGAGAAAGAGGAGAGAGACAGAAGAAGCAGAAAAATAAATACAAAAAATAAAAAAGGGGGGGGGGTCAGAGAGAGAGAAAGACAGGGAAAGAAAAA
>JAODLC010000065.1:25282778-25309784 GCA_026781145.1 Hippopotamyrus pictus | reverse complement strand
CCCCCCCCCCCCCCCCCCCCCGCCACTGGGGGCCGTGTGTCCACTGGGGAAGGCAAGCCTGACAGGCTGCTGCTAGACAGGACCTCAAAAACACAGGTTCGACTCAGTCCGACAGGTAAGCACTTCATCCGACGTCTCCGGCTACAAAACCACAGTGTTCCTCAATAAAACATATCACAGTGCAAACATTTGTTCAAGGTCCTTTAAAGCCCAAGCAGCTGATTATGCCAGAGGCGTGGAAAACGGACTCAACCCTGTGTCTGCATCGGGGCTCCAAACAGGGGGCCGTCAGGTAAACAGGTAGGGGAGGTCACTTCCCTTGACTGGGACCCCCATCGCCGTACATGACCGCTTATTTAAACCACATGCATGTGAACCAGGGAGGAGACGGCCAAGTCCTTTCAATTCAAATAAGGAGGGTAATGAATAAAACATGCTAGTGGACTAACACACTTCATTATAGCGATGACAGTGTAACAGAAAGACTACTTTGTTTTTTTACAAAGGAAAAGGAGATGAAGAGTCCTAGTGTACAAATATAGAAATATACCCTAACAACGAAGCACCCACATTGCAATCCTTATAAAATGAAACATTTACAGGTGAGGTGAGAGTCAGACTCTGTTGCCTGTCCGTTCCCAAAGGTGCTGCCATCATCCCTTACTGAGAAGAGTATGAATTCAAAGTCATAGAAAAATATATAAGTCATCTTGTTCTATGTTTAGCCGATTGCTAAGCTTGAAAAATTCAGATTTTCAGTGGCTTCGCTCAAACAGTGTGACAGAATGGGGTCTCCCACAGAACCGTGTGTGTTGTCCAGCTGAGGGAGACCACATCACTGCATACCTTCCAGTGGTGCACTGGCTCACTCCCTAACTGCTGCTGAGCCCGGATTTCCTTTACTGCCTGACCTGTGACACTGACCCATCAGGTGCAGGCAGAGTAAATGGGACTTGCGGAAGAGTAGAGCTGCAATTCACACCGCAGCAAGTTCGAAACATCAATTACACAACTGAAGTCACAGTAGAATGTAGAATGAATGCAATGAACTGATCTATAAAAATTCTAACAAAATAAACTGTATGATAATAACCTACCGATTTTAACCCGGAGTAATATGCACACTGCACTATTCCACAGACCAGTCCCATGGACACAAGCACACTAGAGACATACCTCAGTAAGATCAGGAGAGACCCTTAAGAATCAGTCAGTCAAGTACCAGGCTGCAGATCTAAGAGGCCATTGATCACAATTAGCGAGAAGTCGCTAACGGTCTGCAATAGCGACCCGCAGATCCAGGGACCGCTGTGACCCAACAAAACGAGGGAAGAAGCGAAAAAAGCAACAAGAGTGAAGCAGGAGTCTGAAGCTTGGCGTTCCAGGAAGTATGCGTCCTCTGGAGAAACCGCCCTGATGACCATGCGAGGCCGAGTCAGGAGTCTGTGTAGGGGAAAGCAGAACATACGTACACACACACAAACACACACACAAACACTAACACACAGAGCATCACCACCCACCCTCTCCCAAGACATCATCAGCTGGGCGCCAGCGGGGTGGTACGCTCCTCTGGATCAGCAGCTCAGAGCCGAGAGGGAAAGACGGTGGGAGAGAGAGAGGGAGGGAGGTGTAGAGAGAGAGAGAGAGAGAGAGAGAGCAGGAGAGGCGCGAGAGAGACACACAGCGAACTGGACCCTGTAAGCTCCACTCATAAAATCCCCACCTCTGCTTCTCCTCTTTACTGCCACCCCAACACCACATCGGGATACACAGCAAAGAGAAAAGACCCACGGTGTGTGTGTCTGTGTCTGTACGTATGTTTCCGTTACTCCCTGAGTGGAGATTCTTCCACTACAGTAGTTCCAATTCAACAATGGTTTAAAATGGTTTTATGGTACTGGGCAAACTGGGGGAGAACATCCTGCTGCGTGCGAACCTGGGAGAAAAACCAGTAAGAGCCACTGTACAATAAACCTCCACCATAACCATAATCCTGTGCGGCATTCGCCACTTCCTTCAGCCTGGGTCACTGAATTCTCCTGTCCATATGATTGGGTGAAACTCAGCGGGCGGGGCTCCAGCACAACAGACACGTGGAGAGAACAGACTGACCCTATTGTGGTTTAAGATGAGGAACAGTCAGTCAGACCACACACCTGTTGGGAACAGCTGGTCTCAGCACAGAGCTGATGGCAAGCTGTCCCCCCCTCCATGTCAACCACACTGCGACTCACACCCTGGCTACCCCAGCACACTCCACTCTGCTCCAAGTTACAATCATCCTAATCTAGCTTTAACCACTACAATCCGCCCAACCTACATTCCCATTCCGAACCATCCCGGATGAAACACACGGCTCTCTGACTCACATGGATCGCTCAAGGTGTGCTCAAGAGCAAGAGGCGAAAGGCTGTGTGAACCACACAGAGGAGCAAGAGAATGAAGATACTGAACCTCTGAATGAGAGCTACGTCATCCTCATTCGATTCACAGTAACCTCCAAACAACAGGCTGTCGCAATCGGAAGTGTGAACAAGAGTGAATAAAAACAGAACTGAAACAATGCTAGGCGCCGAAAGGTAAAGCCATGTTTATGAAGAACCTAGGCGATCATTTTAAGCAGACAATGTGTTAGCCACTAGGCTAATTATCACCGCTACGCTAATCAGACGAATGAAATGAAGACGGAGACTAAGCTGCCCATGTGATTTGACTCCCGGATCACCCACAAATACTGAGTGTGGGTCCATCCAGGGCGCCGCGGTAGATTTTCCTTGCGCTGCCAGGTGCTTTTCACCCCAGGACGGCAGACGGGTGATGTCTCGGTAAGAGCCGCGGGCCGGCCCGCGTCTGATCCCGGCAGTGCCGCGATCCAGGGAGCCTCACCTGCTTTTCCAGTTTCTGCTGTCTGAGGCTGGTGCTGTCATCGTCCGGGGTGCTGTCAGGAGACAAGGAGGAGAGACGTGTCACAGGCTCTCTGGAGCACACTGCAAGAAGAACGTACTTCGTGGAGAACACCACCACCACCATCATAAGGAATATATGTATAGAAGACCTCACCATCTGGCTCTATCAACTTAAATATATTTACTTGACTCCA
The DNA here is from genome assembly GCA_026781145.1 of Hippopotamyrus pictus. Lineage (NCBI taxonomy): Eukaryota > Metazoa > Chordata > Actinopteri > Osteoglossiformes > Mormyridae > Hippopotamyrus > Hippopotamyrus pictus. The sequence continues at coordinate 25,306,681 of JAODLC010000065.1, read as the reverse complement.
TTCATTCCCTACACTTTTAATTTTCACAGTTTGTAACTGGATATAACATTCAGACCGCATTTGATCCAGATGCTGCAACCAAACAGAATTGCAGCAGCATAACATTTGAAATGTGCTGGTCTAAAATCTCGATTTCTTCCTCTGGTGCACAGACGAGCACTTCCAAACATGGCCATCAGAGGGCACCCTGTGCTACAAACATCCCCACCAGGATGAATTTCCCCCATAAGCCTCTGCAAATACTGGCCATACATTAGCAGCTCATCTTAATGAGACGGTTTTGTGACAAACCCACAAGACTCACATAAGCTGCACAAACATGTGAGCTCACACGCACAGCTATATTTAGAAGGATTTTCACTTACATTCCTAGGTAAGTATGCCTAGGACGATCAAGATGGTACGCTCATGCTGTATCAACCAGGAAAGGAAATATCTCCCAGGTTGCAGTCAAATGAATTTTTTTTTTATCCTAACTTATTTCTTCACCTGATTTTAGCTTTTCACCTAAAAGGAATATCAAAGTTATCATCAAAATATCATGAAACAAGGAATGGCGTCAGGATTATCTCACAGGAACTGTGAGCCCAGTGACAGGCCCTTCCACCACCCTGCTGCCCCTCCCTGCCCCGTCTGCGGTCAAGATTGAGGTTTCCAGGGTGTGGGCGAGCAGCGAAAGTGGGAGGTGTTAATTGGACCCACAGGATGTCTGTTGCACACTGGGGGGGGACTATTTTAAGAGCCATTTTAATAGGGGAACTTTTTCTGGATGTGGATTAGGGGTGAGAAAACAGAAGTTTGTCAGTTTCAGTTGATGACTGGTAGTCTACTGAGGAACTGCAGAGCCGACTGCCCCTCCAAGCCCCCCACCCAACTCGAGAAGGCGGGGCAATGCCGAACTCTGGGAGGACCAACCCTCCTAGGGTTCATCACGCATTGCTGATCCCTGTTACAGTGCAGCGCGGTCTCTGAAGTGTGAGGGACTGAACGCAGTCGCCTTTAATCCATCTTTAATTTTGGTACCACTTTGTATCTAATGACTTAAAATTTACACATGATAAATCTTAAAACATAGTTTATGGATTTTTATTACTTTCTTAGATTAAGCTTAGGCAATGACAATTAACCACTGCGCCACCCAGTGTTCAGAAAGGGAAGTTCTATTCAGGCAGCCGCGCGACCTCAGCCGTCGCTAAGCATGCCGGTGCAGCTTTGTGCCGCTCGGTAACCAGCCAGGCGTAACAGAGATAAGAGCGTGGCAGTCAGGTGTGGCGACTGCAGGATCTTTGATTATGGGGCAGTCAAGGGCATCGCGGAGGGTGATGTCGGACTGCAGACTGCACTCTGGTTTCCAGTCTCTGTGAATCGACAGTCACCTCATTTAAATAATTTGTGGGTTGATGAGAAATACCAAGTTGCTGTCCTCGTTTTTTCAGAGACCCAGAGCTGTGATCTCCTGCGTTTACACCTCTCTCTCAGCTGTAGAAGCTGAAGGACCTTTCGTCAATCGCTGAGCCTTTGCGTCACGTACAGGTCTTATAACTCGCACTAAAACTACGCAGGAGAAACTGGATCATAGACAATAACAAGGGAGTCTGCACATGAACTGAAGCGTCGAGATCAGGCCAGAGATAAGCTAACAGGGCAGCGAGCCCACATTTAGGAAGGAGTCAGCTAAGCATTAGCATAAAAGGGCACAAACAATAGGAACCACATAGCATTAGCCTGAAGGATGTAGTGAAAAGATGGGGGCCACTATGCATTAGCTTAAAAGGTACAAGGAAAAGGATAAAAGCCTCTTAGCATTAGCCTGAATGGTACCAGTAAAAGATGGGGGCCATGATGCATTAGCCTGAAGAGTACAGGGAAATGATAGGAGCCACTTAGCATTAGCCTGAAGAATACAAGGAAACGATAGGGGCCGCTTAGCATTAGCCTGAAGTGTACAAGGAAATGATAGGGGCAGCTTAGCATTAGCCTAAAGTGTACAAGGAAATGATAGGGGCAGCTTAGCATTAGCCTAAAGTGTACAAGGAAATGATAGAAGCCGCTTAGCATTAGCATGAAGAGTATAAGGAAATGTTAGGGGCCGCTTAGCATTACCCTGAAAGGCAAAAGGAAAATATTGGGACTGCTTAGCATTCGTCAGAAGGGTATAAGGAAAATACAGGAACTGTTTAGCATTAGCCCAAAGTGTACATGAAAAGACAGGGCCCATACTTCACTAACCGGAAAAGACAGGACGCTCTTATCATTAGCCTGAAGTGTATAATGAAAAGATGGGAAAGGGCTAAACAGCCACATTCAGACGGTGCTTACCTTGCAGGTGGGGTCGAGCAGAAGCTGGTAGAGCTGGGGGGTCTGGGAGAGCCAGTGTGTAGCAATAGAAACACATGTAAAGCAAACAACACAGAACACAAGGTTAGCGGTGGGGGGGATACAGAGAGTATAACACACAATACTTCAAAACACAATAAAGGAAACCCGCTTTATAGTCAAGAATAAATGGAAAATAATAAATAAAAATGCATGTCTTGTGCCTTTTTTAATGAGATGCCAAAGCAGCCGATACTGAAAAACAGAAAGAGAGAACCCCCAGCATTCCTTTGGTGTGACAGGAACTGAGCCGCGTGTCGCGGGTTTGAAAAGAATGGGAGACGAGCCCTATTAAGCAAGGCTCAAGGCAGTCCTGTGGGAGTGAAAGCAGCCAACATGCAACTATAATAAAATTAACCACTAAAAGATGACCATGTGAGACACAGTAATCATGCAATGTGTAACTACAGAATTTGAGCTCATTGCCAGCAAGGCCATTAAAAACAGCCACCTGCATACTGTTGGAGACGTCAGACCTGTGTCATACATCTCCATGGAGACAACCATCAGAGACCAAATGACATGTTTAATTACACAGGGAAAGGGGAGCTGTATGTTACACCGTGGGGTCCTCACGCCACTCAGTTCCCCTTTGAAGAGGCCCCGGACAGCCCTTTTCACAGGAAGTGCTTTATAAATGATTAATTTCCCAGTGACCAGCAGTGACTCTGCAAGAGTTAGAACCTGGGGTCTAGCAGAAGTGAGAAGGTTGTTATGGAGTATCCATGGAGATTGTTGTCAACACCGCAGTTTCGACATCAGTAATCACAATAAATGGTCCTAGATAATTAACCTTCCAAAGAAAACAGTCAATATTTCATTCATAAAAACAGCTAACTAAAACCAATATAATTTATTTGAGAATTCCCCAAAATCTAACCTGTGATTTTGCACGAAGTCCAATACCTCACATTCAGTACATTATTCTCTAATAGTACCTCACTATTCAATGCATAGAGTCTTTTCTAACCTAGGACTGCCACCGTCCATTTGTTTCAAAAAGTTCTAAAGCTGCATACAAAACCTTTGGCATCATTCACTAATGAATTTCAGGCTGCTTTTATCTTTAGTGTTTCCATGGGGATGTGAAATTGCTGTTAAAGGATTCCATAAATTCACTTTACTGCCTCAAAACAAAAGGTGTCATGCTTTTTCTGTTAATCAGCACTGATAAAAATGCAGTCTGATTCCCATAACAGTGAGCCAAACACTCGCAGTTTAACAGAGAGGTCAACACCAACTCTGTCAAGTACAGAAAATAACTTCAGCTGTTAAAATTAAAATTAAAAATCACACAAGCCATGTAACATCTGGAGGTAAAGCTACAAAGGTGAAGAGAGCTAGAAAACGAAATACGTAGGCAAAGAACAGCTTGGGACGATGTGAGATCTGCCTCGAAGCGAGAGAGCAGATCATCCAAGCTGTGTCTTTTCTCAGACCCAAGGCTTGTTCAGATCGTATCCTTAATGACGGCTGGACGCCCGCGATTCCTGAAGGAATCTCCCAGAAAGAAACCCCCCAGCAAAGACGAAATGTCCTGCGATACTCGATAAAAACCCCCGCACCCAGAATATCCTTACAGAAGCACTTCAAAAAGATCACTGATTGTGTCTAGCCCTGACTCTAAGTGGTGCCCCATTGAAGATAAGCAAACCAACAGCTTTACTGGAAGCAACAATTAAATTTTCCAACACAGAACACTCACAGAAGGAGGGGAACACAAGTCTCCGCAGAGCATCATGGGCTGGGACCACGAGAAAATCCCCCACACCCGCGGATGGCGGTATGGAAGGAGTGCCTCTCACCTGAAAGGCTCACGCTCGCTCACACTTAACCCCCCTGCTGAGCTGAATATCATCATCCCACCAGCAGTGACACCGTTACCTGTAGGACCAGCGGCTGTAGACAGGCTGGAGGGGCTTCTTCATGCCATCCATGATAAAGCTACCAAGAGCCAAGGCTTGTCAAACCACCTGAATGCCCTCGTTCGGCTTGAGGGACCAGAGCAGGGTCACCCATGGGAGCCACTGCTAGCGTGTGCAGCCCAGGGGCGGAGCCAGGTGGCACGACCATAATGATGGGATAAACTAAACAAAATCCATCAGTACAACTCAAAGGCATGCTGGCTATGTATGACCAGAGTTCCTGCGCCTTTCTCTGGAAATAACTGGAGATTAAAATATCTCTGCAAACCCAGAGAAGCATTATTTTATTTATTTATTTATTTTTCACACAGTGCCAGACTTCCCAACGTCGTTCGGGGCTCGTAAGGTCTATAGGTCTGTGACGCAAAGGACTCTTTGAAACCGCAAATAGACCTGGAAGTAAATTTGTGGAAATAGCAAATGCCAAGCTTCACTCCCCCCCCCCCCCCCGCTCCCCCAAATCCACAGCCAGGTCTTCCAGTAACAGGGAGGTAGGACAACATGCCATTTCCTCTGATCTCAAGTGTACGTCACACTTCCTGAAAACTCCATGCCATGAGACACAGAGAAACTGAAGTTCACATGCAACAAAGACACATCAGCATCTTGTTTTTCTTATTTTGTACTTCCAGCGGGAGACAGCAGAGTTACAAAGCAGCAAAGTCTCAGAACCAGAGCAGGGGGAATCTCTGTACACTGCCCTACCCCACAACCTCTCTCACCCCAGCCAGATCCTTTCCATTCGTCATTTTCTGACAATCTACAGAAGACCCGTGCCTGTCAGACAGCATGTTTATACGCTAGCAACCGTCTGCCAGCCACTACTGCAATGCTGACACCCAAACGAGAAAAACAGGCCTTTTTTTCCAAAGAAGTGGTATTCAGGGACTCTGTCAGCTGTTGCTAAGAGACCAAGGCCTGAGAGGGATCCTATGTGCACCATATGATGAGACCAAGAAACTTCTTCGCGGTTAGGGACAGCCCATGCGGGGGGCAGACCCACCTCAACTGGGAGTAATTAAAATGCTGTCAAAACAGATGAAGCACACACGCCAGCTCGTTCTATTTGCAGAAATCCCTAATGCTGCCGACATGCAGATATACAACTGGGAAATGATTATTCTGTAGAGAAGCGAGTCAGTCAAGTCTACAGTGTTAACTGAGCAAACACTACGAGGAACATCTTGGTTTAAAACCTGAAAGTGGCTTTTATCAGCTTGCTTTTTTGGAAGAGAACCGTCGCTACAACTGAGGCGGATATCTTAGAACATTTCGGTGTGGGAGAAGCCGTCAGCTGATGGAATTAAAGGAGGACAATCCAGCCTATGGAAGGATGACTCAGGCCACCCGCAGACTGTAAAGAGATGAAGCTGCTCTCTCCCTTTCCTTGGACCAAAGCACTCTCCCTCTGTCAGCATCCTGACTCACACCCTGACATACAGAGAAGTGACGGCTTTTTGTAGACTGTTCCATTCTGTCATCAAAGCCAACAGAATGATCATATGAATAAAGCTATATGCCCTCAGTGAGTTTCCTCATTACCAACACTGTCAAATACGGTATAATTATGTTACACCCACGCTGTAATGATGCATCTATGTGTGCATAGTGGTCTTTGGATTACGGTGATCTGCAGGAGGTTACCTGTATATACAGCTATGTCTCCAAGGTCATCCAGTTACAAATTGGTGTCAATCACTCATTGCCAAAGCATCAATCAAACAAACAAATCAAAAAAAACAAAAAAATCCAAAATTTTTTACCTGATTCTGGGTAAACTGGGAGATGGCAGAGAGGATAGGTAGAGCCATTACCTAAGCAACCATGACACACCAGTGCCCCAAAGGAGCATTTTTACTGAAAACTTCAAGGCCAAAGATAAGCAAAAGAGAACTTGTAATAAAATCTAGAGTTGTGGCTCTGTAAGAAATGGGCCTTATGTTTGTACAAGTTAAGATTTTGCTCCAGGAAATGGTCATATTCCAGGAAAGCCCTAATTCTTCAGGTCCAGATAAGGCATTGCAAGACCAAGACAATAAAACAAAACATAAACAGGGTTTCATCTCGGAACCTGATGATGTCACTGAGTTAGGGGATGACATCATGCCATACGATGAAACAGCTGATCTGAGGGGACAAAACCCTCAAAGTCATCCCATAGTTTCAATTCTTTATAAATTCTAGTCTCATTCTAGACCATTAACTGCTGAGATACCAAATTGTACAGCATAGTTGGAATTATTTTTTCAACATAAAAGAGAAACAATATGTAATTGCATTATGAATTACATAATTTGTCCTTAGTACAGGACACTTTCCATAACATAACAAGGGCAGGTAAACAGATGCAGGGGAGTAGTAGTAAATATTCTGTAGTAAATATTCCCAATTTGAAAGGCGCGGCTCCAAATACTGCTTTGAGTAACCTCCAACCAACAGTGCAAAAACAAACACTCACCTTCAACTCACATCTGGAGCCTATATCACGAAGCAGGATTTCTTGCTTAGCCGGATAAGTTGTCAGATTTAAGGGAGTCTGGGCTAAATGGATTTTATCTTGGTTCACTTAAATTGGCCAAGACCACCTTAAATCTGGCAAGTTATACAGCTAAGCAAGAAATCCTGCTTTGTGATATTGACCATTGGTCCATTTATCTTCCTCAAAGCAACAGATACCCACATCATTGTTGTGAAGCAGGTTATCTTCTCAGACCACATTGCAAGAGTCATTATCCATAGTCCAAGGTTAGGTTCTCAGGTGTGTTGATGGACTTGGGTTCCTCGATCCTCTGGCAACTCCTGCCCAAACAAGGCACTCCACAACAGGCCCTGTATCAGTTATTATCAATCCAACCAACTAAGGCAAGAGGAGCTGCCTCTTACAGCATGAAATACAAAACTGTAAATGACTGCAATAAAACATTAAATATCTGACACGTTATATTAAAAATAACCAGGAAAACAGCTAGTCTGCTCACAAAACCACAAGCGACTAACGACATAAGCAACTTACGACCACCCACACAAAGTACCAAAATTTAAAAACAAAAAAGTAAAATGTATGAAAAAAATTTTGGGCAGCTGTGCTACCCTACCAAATGGACACCGGCGCATCACATGATAACTATCACAGGGAAGTACAGTGAATACTACAATAAATGTTAATAAAAATGAGAAACTACAGAAACGTGCAAAAATGTCTAAAAAGTCTATTGAATGTGTGAAATATCTGGTGAGGTCACTGGTATGAGCCGTACAGGTCTATGGATTCAGAGACGCCTCCCCGTCCCAGAACACCGAAGAAAACATAAAGAATCTCAGCAATGTGTGGCAGACTGTGAGTTTGGGTTTCGTGAGCTATTTAGATTAGGTTAAGACTTAAAAAGTAAGAAAAAAAAAAATTGTGTTTAACTGCAAAATTATTATATACACTGCAGGCCAGAAATGTGGGCCCAACCTTTTTTAAAAAAAATAAATGATACACTGCTGTTTCAAACTCTTATTACAAGAAAATATTAGAAGAACAAATGTAACTGACTGTAACGATTTACTGTGCTTTGTAAATGCAATTTAATGAATGCAAGTGCTTAACCACGAGTTTCATCAAAATAACCACCCCTTGCCTTTATCACAGCGGCACAGATTCACAGCATCTATTCCATTTTTGGAAACTCTCCCAGCACCTTTTCAAGAAGGCAAACAGTTCTATGTCATTTGCTAGACGCTCATATTAAACATGCTGGTCCAACTTGTCCCATGGATGGACTTTGATCCGTCCACAAGACTTACTCCCAGTCCTGAGTACTCTATTGTTTGTGCCGTTTACCCTGTAGCAGAGGTGGAAATTTCAGGTCCAGAAAGTACGAATCCAGACCAGGATTTTGTTTCAGCCAACCAGCTGAGTACTCTGTAACTGTGACTCTTTACGCTCAACTGGTTGGTTGAAACTAAATCACGGTCTGGATTTGTACTTTCTGGACCTGAAATTTCCACTTCTGCCCTGTAGTAGTGAAGTAAAGGTTTTCTGGCAGCAACTCAACCATGCAGCCCAACTGCTCTCAGTCTTTGCTTGACTGTAGAAAGAGATACCGGTTTTCCTCTGTTCACATTACAGCCCTCAGACCATTACAGTCACCTTCCAATTTCTTTTGCACGTCACAACTAAATGTTGATCTTCAGCCTTTGATGTCACTTTCCTTGCCCCAAACCATTTCAGGTCACTGTTGCTTCCTCTCAGGCATTCTCTCTGTAAACAGTAGATAACTCCATGCTTAGACACATTTAACATTCTGGCCATTTAAAATTTCGATTTGAGCCTTCAATTGTTCAGTCGTTAGCTCTGCCTTTGTAACAGTTACAAGCATGAAAGTAACATATCTATCAAAAATTCTGACTTATCAGTTGTGATACAGTGCAACGGAAGATTGAATTGAGGAGCGTTAAACCTCTGACAAACTGATCTGGGACAAGGCAGACAATTGGCTATCATTTAGGTTATTAAAACGCAATCAAGATAGGCCAATCAAATCAAATCAAGTTCTGACATTAGTGAATTCCAAAACAAAGTGAATGTCAGTGCAATAGTTTCAGCCTTTGAGGCTAAATAATGTGTTACTACAAGCTATGAAATACTGAAAACCAGCCAGTTACATTTGTTTTAAGTATTTCTAATATGTTCTTGTAATAGAAGTCTGACAAAGCAGCATATCATTTATTTATTTTTTTAAATCTGAGGGGGGCCTGTAGCGTATGTTACGTATAACATTTTTAAAGCCTGAGAACCTATTTTTTCATGTTAGAAGTTGGTACACTGTACTGTATATATCAGTTCTGACACATGCCCATTTTCACACATGACCTTTCTGTTGGAACAGAACCCAGTCGTAAGTCAGGCACCCAGTCGTAAGTCAGGCACCCAGTCGTAAGTCAGGCACCCAGTCGTAAGTCAGGCACCCAGTCGTAAGTGTGTTGGAATTTATAAAACGTAAGATGAAATTTCAAGGCAAAATTTACAGCAACACAATGTAAACCCTACATTATCATGCATTTAATATGCATGTATAATATTTAATATAGTTTGCATTACTTTTACACATGTTCAACATACAAAATGACCAAGCAAGTGGGCAGTCCACTTCAACTGCGCTGAAACACGATTTCAAAGGGAAAACCTTTTATGACACAGAAAGGACTATGTATTACTACGATGTGCAATGTGGAATATCAGGTTTGGAATATTTTATGTTTGGGGGGGGGGCTTAACCAGCGCCATTTTCACGATTCTGCAAGGCACTAGATTCAAATGGAGAGGCCTCATTCATGCAGAGAAAACAAACAGGAATGGAACAACTGCAGAGGAATGCATTTCTGGCAATTTGGCCAAATACGGTCGTCAAGCTCCACTTACAAAAGGAGGGCGGAATAACAGAAAGCTGGCGCTACCCCCCACCTCGTCCCAAAGAAACAGTCACATGTCCTCATGCGCTCCCATGTCGCAAACTGACCAGGCAACGGTGACCAGAGGGTCCCAGCTGGCTGACACCTGTTCTCAATCTCAATACCCAACACCACGTGCTTCCCTGAAGGTCGACTCAAGAAACTTCTAGGGAATTTATTCACTCTCCCCACCAACCCCAACCACCCCCGCCCCCCGCCTAATCAGAGGAAGCCACACTGCAGGGGACATACGCTTATCAGAAAACCATGTCAGCTGTGAATATAATGCTATTTTTTTCCCTCTCACTGTAGTGTTCTGAGAGAAAGCACACTGTGTGACATCTAAAGCCTGCAAAAACAACAAGAACAGATAGAAAACTGTGAACACAGTCAGGCAGTTACATGTTAAAACAATGTTCCTGAAAATAAAGCTAAAACTTTCCTTTTACTTAAAAAAAAATACATGCACTGAGAGTACAGTAAGACAAATAAAATCCCCATCAGCTCCCAGCTTACATAACTTTTAACAGCCCTGCATTCAGTCATAAAAATCAGGGTCTCAACATTCACAGATGTTCAGGGGATGAGGCAAATGACAGCCTCTAGGAATCTAGGATGGCAATCTTTCAAAGGATCCCTGCAAGCATGCATCTTTGGAGAAATATAGCAAGCATCTCTTTCACCTAGCTTCCATTATTTACATGTCAGCTTAACTGAACAGTCAATGTTGGCCAGAATACCCTTCAGAATGAGGACTGATGTTGCTGAAACATTTGAAACAAGCAGAGTGGTGCTTTCTGTTAGGTTCAGTAATAAACAACACAGAAACGTTTAACGCGTCATTCTTGGTTCGGCCATCTTATTTTACAAGATCTTTAACTGAAGAACTTGTCTTTAAAAATCATCAGGTGTCATTATGATAATGACTAAAAATAACAATCACATATCTATTTATCCTGATCCTAACCCAAAAAAATCTTGCGCATATTAAATTAATCTGTATTACCTTTACACATAATTATTCTTTTCATCTTTAAATATTTAGTATTAATAAAACATTCTGTTTCTTTCCAGAACATTTCACTTATTTGCACTACATTTACTTGTTTGCACCATGTGTACTGTCTTTGCACCTTGTCTGTTTGGCACTATGTTCTTGTTTCTATATGTACCATAATTTCCCCCTGGGATCAATAAAGTTAATCTTAATCTTAACCTTAAACCAGGAGAAATGATGTCAAGTAGAAAGGCTGACCCAGGTTTTCCCAGGCTGGTTTCCTGCGCTTCGGACACTCGGCCCCGCTCGCAGCATCCCGGTAGAATCAGGGCCGCCCGACACCCTGTATCACCGGCAGCGCCGCACGCTCAATGGATTATTGATTGGCAGCAACCCGATGCTCTGATGGTCTGTTATCCCCTGTTGTTTAAATATTAACCTCGGTAACGGTAAACATTACCGCCAGACGAAGATGGAGAAGTTTCTACATTTCAAACGGCAAATTTGGCTTTGTTTACATAAACTTTTTTAAACTGGGTAGCACAGCAAAAGTATACACACTAGCATCCCCCTTTCTAAATAAATATACCGAAACATTTTTAACTACTTTATTTCTCCTAGTTAAGTTATGTGGTGACCCGGGTGCATCAGCTAGCGAATAAGATTTAGCTAACTTTCCAGAAGTTAAATGGACAGAGAGATGGGTGCTGCTGAATAATCGTATTATGCTCAGAACTAACTATTCTTTAAAAAAACGGTAACAATTTATATTGAGCATACATATTTTAAATATAGCAGTTTCTGGCAGTGTGAAAAGATGTGAAAAGACAGCTAACGTGCAAGCCATAGTCGCCCGCCTGCTTCCTGGGGATCCAGCAATGTCCTCTCAGAAATCTAAGCAAGTCCGCGGACACCCCGCTCTACATATATAAGGCACATTGCTCCCAATAAAACATCGCCGATCTCTTTCTTACGTCACTAAACGAAGATTTGACACGGTATAGATGGAATAAACAACACTGGTCGACAAATTCCTACGTATTCATCTGTATTAGCTAGCTTACCTGATGCTGTAGTAACTCATGTTTATGCGCGGTTGCTATGGGTCCCCCAGCTGTTGGCCTCACTGAGCAGCGATCTGTAGTTGACGCTGAACGAATAAGTTCTTCAGCCCTGGTAACGGGACCAACATGCAACAGTCAGCCTCATTGGTCGGCAGGTTTTGTAGTTCCGTTGTGATTGGCTAAAAAAAGTGGAACGGCTTCGTTTGGAGGCAACGGTGACGTATGTGCGATAGTCTTCCAGTTGACTGCACGGCACAGAAGCAAGTTTTCAAAAGATTAATTTTATTCTGTTTAAGAGCATGGATTTGCTTATATTCTGCTCTGGGAGCTGATTGCAGTGGTCTTTAACTTAAGGTATTTCACAATCATTTACTAACGCACCTGTAAAACGAAGTGTTCAAATACGCTACCGTTAAACCAGTGTTCCCTTTCGTTTTGGCTAAAATCACATTGTAAAAATACCATCATTGTCAAGGGTTAGCGGTCAACTTGGCAATATGTTATTTTATAGTGAGTTCCAGGCGTGAATGCGATATTCTATAAAGATTTCAGCGCAAATTATTTTAGTTATAAGAATTAGGTAAACCTTCATCTGAAAAAGGATCCAATTCTGTATAGTAATAAAAAATCGTGTAACATTTGAATACCCTAATACAAATAAATGTGCAAACGTTTTTTTAAAAAAATCCAGAACAGTCCTTTTATTTAGTGGTCTGGATACATGACATTTTATTACAGGCTGATAACTGTTGATAAACCACTTTTGCAGTCTGTTGACCAGGGAGAGAAAAATACATATTCACTGACAATAGACTATGAGTACAGGTCCATTATTACTTATTGATGGCTATCTCAGTGCTGGACAGTTGCCCTTGCTCCATGAGAAACCTCATCAGTCGTTTCCTCTTCCTCCAAGTAACCTTCACTCCATAGTCCTGTTCAGGGGTGTCCATCACCAAAATCTCTGTAGGCTGGTTATAAGATACCATTTCTGTTGAGTCTGGCAGCAGAAAATGGAGTTTGGAAGAAAGTTTGGAGTTCTTACTTGCTTGCGTTTCTGGAGTATCTAAGTCAGGGGGAGTGAAAACACTGTCCATGTGATTGCTTTTCATGTTATTTGGTGTGATCATATATGCTGGACCACTGGGATGTCCATAGTTGTCAGCCAGCTGTGTTTCAGTATCCCCGGCAGAGGCTGCGACCCCAGGTTCGATTACTCTGCAGGCTGCATCTTTTATAGTACGTCTCTTAAGAGATGTAACCTGCTTTGGTGTTTCCATCATACTGCTACTCTCGATACTGGGAGGTGCTGCATTACTAGCAAGACCTGCCACATGATTGGTCTCAAGTTCATCCATGTGGGGGTTAGGGACCTTAAGCTCATATGTAACAGCAGGACCTTCAGGTGGAGAAGAAGTGCTAGTATCAAAGGTAAGTGGAGGAAACTTGCAGACACTTGTTTTCTTGTGCTGAGGTAAACACAGTGTGGAACTCCTGTTCAGAATACTGCTGTCCGCTTTGTGACCCTTCCTTCGCCTTCCCTTTTGAGGTCCAAAGCTCTGCAGCTGCAAGTTGGTATCAAACTGAGGCATTACCTGAAACCAAGTGCGGGGGACATAGGGAAAAACAGGATTACTGGACAGTAACATGTATATATGTATATGATAAGACATATATGCTGTATTAAATCAGGGATTACACGATAGCATAAATGCAGAAAAAAATAAGCAATATGCATTAACAGAAAAATAAATAATTTGTATGTTTTTTTTAATACAAAGTAGTTTTATATTACCCAGGAAGAGTTGCGCGTGCTACTTTGACGCTGGTTTGTTGATAAGAAGAGTCTGGGGTTAGCAGCGCTCTGTACTTGTGACCCATGGTGGTGCCTGGCTCCACTTAGCGGTGGCTCAATGAACAGCAACTGAGGCTTTCGGCTGTTCAGTCTTTTTTTCGGTTTGTTGCGGGGCATCGGAAACAGCCAGCATGGCCGTTTTGAATTACTTTACAGTGTGTTGTTCAACAAAACTTCATAACACACACAGCTGTCCAGCTTGCTGCACCCAGCTAAGAAATACAAAACATGCCGTGAGAATCACAAAGCACATAACTCCCGCAAGGGAGGCGGAGAAAACGTCTTTGTAAGCATTAACGAAAGAGCCAAAATCATTAATTTGAGTAAAATACTAAAGCAATGTCCCACATACCGAAGAACAGAGCCCGTCAATGTCATATGTCTCTTTTATTAATTCGAAAACTTCCGCAATCTTCGGCGTAAGCAGGTAACCAGACGCTTTGCAAAGGATTTGCCTTTCCATCTTTTGGCTAGTTGTACTCTGTATTCTAATTGGTTCGCCGTAGAACACGGAAGCGCCCATCTCTGATCCCATTGGTTATATGTCATTCACGTGATTGGCATAAGTAGGACTGCGCCAAAATTCAAACGACCACACAAAACGAATGAGAAAGTGGTTGAATTCATTAGCTAGCTATACACATGAATTAATAGGTACTTATATAAAGACACCGTGTAAGGAAGCGGCAGATTATTGCTACACAAGGACACTCTCCTAATATGAAGGTTTGATCATGATTCATTAACGTGTTCGTTAAGTACAACTGCTTGTGCTAAATTAACATTGTCAGTATACAGTAGCGGGACTGCCGGGTGCTATCACGCTAATAGATTTTTAACTGTAAATCACGCAATTAAATTACTCTGTAAGATGAATTAGCCTGTGGATTTTCTAACGTTATCGCTAATAGAAATGAGCAATAAAAATTACGAAACATCTGGATAGTTCGTGAATATTAGTTCTTAATAACTCGGCCTGCTAGCGAAACCATTGCTCCACAGAACATAACTTGCTAGCTTTAGCTAGCAATGGTTAGTACTCAAGCATTGTATATGAAATACAATAATTATGTCTACCTAAAATTACATTGGCTATGTATGTTAGCAAGATTTTAGTATATTCATATAGCGTATCGACAGTGGTTTATATATTTGTATGGCTGACCAATCTAACCAGTTGTCAAATAAGGCAAACACTTTGCACTGATAAGGCCGGATGTTCGTTTGCGCAGTTTGACATTCAGTTTGCTGGCCATAGTACTAGTTATAAGTTTAACGGTTCATTTTTCTAGAAGGCGATACGTCACCACCTAAACTGACGTTTTAAAAAAGTAACTAGATCGTTATTTTCTCATTTCAACTGTAATTTTTTTGTTTTGATTTAATAAACATTATCCGATACATACAAGCTTTTGTGCTTGGTAAGTCGGCTCTGTTTACATATTGTAGGTAATATAATTATTTTTAACATAGATCATGAGTTTCTGTACATAATATTGATTACACATGGGACCTTTATCTAAAAATTAAAAATGCGGGAATCCTAATCGATGACGACAATAGCCAACACGCAAGCTGCTCAATGTGCAGAAGGACAACTTAATATTTAGGGGCAGCTTGTTTCTGAAATGCAATAGTTGTGTAAGTTACACTTAAAGCACCATAGTCTTCAATAAGTTACACATTTTGGAATGCTCTTTCGGCTAAATGACTTTGTCTAATGGACATATATTAAGAAAAGTTATGTTGTGAAAGTGTCACCTTCATTTTATTCTTCAGTCAGTCCATCAGAGCACACAGCCAGTGACTGACATTTGAGCAGAATGGATGAGAGCCCCAGGCGGCCCCTGATCCTAAGGAAGAGGAAACTACCCTTGGAAAAGAAAGAGGTTCGTGTCTCACATGATGGGCCCAAAAGGCCGCCGTGCATCCCTGAGAATGTCCGTGTCATGGACCACCCTTTCATGCCAGACACACAAGTGTTGATCATCCCCAAGACTGCTGACCTCCAAAGTGTTATTGATACCCTCACTGCCAAAGGCAAAGAACGTGGCCCAGAAGGTCCCAACAAATTCATCTTGCTTAGTAGAAATAGTTCAGAAGACAAACCAGAGTCTCTCTGCCAGCCGTCACTTGATATAAGGAATCCGGGGCCTTTGAGTACACAGGTGGGGTATGGACTCCTCGAAAAGTCTGGGACAGACTGTCAAGAAAAAGCCAAGCCTCTAACGGCAATAAAACCACGTGAGTCACAATTCACTACTCTCTCCTGGAATTAATGTATTATTGTTACCTGACAATGCCTGTTGGAACAGCCTTAAAATGTCACATGTGCTTCTTGCAAGCCCTTGGATGTTTCATGTAACTCATGTAGTAACATTTTATAGTGAACAAAGGGCTGGACTGCAACCCTCTAGATGACAGCCTGACAAACATCCAGTGGTTGGGAAGAATGAGCACAGATGGCTTGGAATCAAACTCCGTTCAGAAAGTTTTCAAAAAGGAGTCCCGGGAATTGAACCCTAAAATTCCCCAGGTAATTGTGTTTGTTGAAGCTATTCTGGTTTTGTTTTTCCTTGACTTTAAATACTTGAACAAAGTATTTACCACCCAGGTCAGTCTCCTGTTTGAAAATTTACAAATTTACCAAAGCTTGAAAATACCTTTTTCCTTTAGCCTACAGGAGAAGTGGTGCTTCCCACTGCTAAAGATCAACTGTCAGAGAGACCGCCATATTCGTACATGGCCATGATCCAGTTCGCTATTAACAGCAAGAAGAACCGGAAAATGACCTTAAAGGAGATCTACACCTGGATTGAGGATCACTTTCCTTATTTCCGAAATGTGGCGAAGCCTGGTTGGAAGGTAAACATGATCCTCATGGTTTGAAGCAGGTAGCTGATTGTATATTATTGGCTTATAGTCGTCACTGCTTACTAATGCAAGTTTGAAACATTTTATTGAGAATTTGGGGCTTGCGTTGATTTTAATTGGTGGTCTCATTTTATTTTCTTGACACTCAGAATTCCATCCGCCACAATCTTTCCCTGCATGATATGTTCATTCGTGAGACCACTAATGATGGCAAGATATCGTACTGGACCATTCGACCTGAGGCTAATCGGTGCCTGACGTTGGATCAGGTCTATAGGGTAAGTGTTACTCTACAAGCATATGGTCAACTTGATGGCATAACATTCAGCGTGCCTTCACGATATTGCATGAGCATATTGTTATCATTGTTGTTATATACAAGCCTTTTAATGATTTTGTGATATCTGTGCTCATTCAGTGCTTTTGTTCAGATCAACTTAAAAATACCAGTTTATGCAGCTGGATTTTTGATTTATTGGAGTTAAGCACCTTGATCACAGTTTACCTACATAGGGTCCCTATTGCAACTTGAATCAGCAACTCTCAGGTTACAAGTCCATCTTCCACACAGCCACCATGTGCATCCTATACTGTACCAGACATGTTAAATAAATGATTTGTCAGTCTAATATTCTGTTTATTTCCTGCTTCCCTCTGTAGATGGCAGTGGACTCAACGGTATCACCTTCCCCACTCACACCACAGGTCTCTGAGCAACAAGTAAGGCTTTCCATCACCTCTGTGGAGCAGGCGTCGAGCCCGACCTCCCACCTTCTGTGCCTAAAAGTTCTCTTGTAGCACTAATAGAAAGTAGCAACAGGATGGAGTATTCGGACGTCAGCAGTCACGATTGATCTTGCTACCATGCAGTTGATTTAAGTAACCTGTTACTTCAAAGCAGGTCTAATCAGGCTGTTGTCACCAGCTATTGATGTCGTTGCCATAAGGGCAGGGAACATGAGCCATGTAATCCCTCTGGATAAGAATGTGATCTCTCCCCACAGCAAAAGAAGCAAATTACTGCTGAAGTTAAGAAAGTACCAGCTGCCGGTGGCTTTGGTGAGTAGCAAAAATGATTGTGACCGCTTTAAAGATCTAGGTCGTATCCTGCTCATGGATTTAGCTTTTTTTTGTAGTTTTTCTTTTTCCTTTAATCCTCTGGTGTGTTTTCTTATTTTTTTCCCCTGTACCTTATCCTCAGAGAGGAAGATGAAGCCTCTTCTGCCTCGCACAAACTCCCTCCTGGTCCCTGTCCAGCTCCCTCTTGCCCCATCTCTCTTCCTGTCACCCATAAGCTTGCCTCCTGCAGCCATTCAGCAGAGCTGCATCTCAGCCCCCAGTGGAGGCAAGAGACTTCGCATCGCCCCCAAGGTAAGGCCGAGCCATGGGATTACTGATCTGTTTGTGTTGTGGTTAGTCTTACAAAAAGGCCAGCATTTGTTTCATGTATGTCCCTTTGGCTTCCAGACTCCAGGGGAACAAGTGTCCCACCCCAAGAGAGAAGCTAGCAGTTCCCGCCGCAAGCAGCGCCTGGTCCTGGCTCCCAGCGAGGAGCCCCTTGTTCTATTTCCTGACAGCACTTTCTTTGACTCTGGCCTGGCCTCAGACCTTTCCAGCTTCCACGACATCAAGGACGAGCCACACCCAGAACTAGACAGCCCGGGAAAAGAGTGCACCTATAAGACTCCGGTCAAAGGTGCCCACCCGGCATCCTCCACCCCCAGCAAGCCTGTCCCTACCCCACCCAGTCCCAGAAAGGCCATGCCCCTAGGCTCCGAAGACCACGGCCTGCCAGACGTCAGCCCCATTCAGGCGGCCATCACACCACGACGGCCTAGCCGTGACCCCCTCAACACGTCAA
Organism: Hippopotamyrus pictus; assembly: GCA_026781145.1. Taxonomy (NCBI): domain Eukaryota; kingdom Metazoa; phylum Chordata; class Actinopteri; order Osteoglossiformes; family Mormyridae; genus Hippopotamyrus; species Hippopotamyrus pictus. Next base: position 25,288,293 of record JAODLC010000065.1, on the reverse strand, counting down.
GTGCAGCCTTCAAGGAACTGTCATTTTATAGTGATCTCCTGAACGCCATGCCTGATTCCCCTACCTCCCCCAAGGCCCAGTTGTCAGGCACCGGTCCTGCCTCAGCCAACCGCTCCATCACTGAGGGCCTGGTTCTGGACACCACAAACGACAGCCTGAGCAAAATCCTGGTGGACATTGACTTCCCAGGGCTGGATAGTGAAGACTTGGGGATTGGCAATATCAGCTGGTCTCAAATCATCCCTGATCTTAAGTGAACTAAAGCGCCCCCTTGTTTGTGGTAGGGTTGTCCTTAAATTGCCTTTTCTTTGCATGCCACAGGAAAGGTACATTTTACTGCCACTTGGTTCTGTCTTAAAGATGTCTTTAGAATAGTTTGCTTGTTTTTATTTGTTTGCTTGTCTTCTGTTGACAAATGTAAATATGATAGATCTTTATTTGCACAATCTGTATATTTTATTTACATATTTCAAAGTTTAAATTTATACATCAACTCTAAGACACTATTATGCTTGGGACACAGAAATCCTGGGTAACTTCCATTTGTTGAACTGTTAGGAGTTTTTCATATTCTGTATATGCATAAATATTACACCACAATAAGAAAAGGCAAAGGATATTTAAAGAGTGCATAGATAGTGATCAGGGCTCTGCTTTAAAGTTTTAAAGACAAGTGGCTCCTTACAACCCATTTTAAATGGCTAAAGTTTCTTGTATGTCCATCTTTATGTGGCTTTTTAAGAAATGTATTGCTTAATCTGTACTTAAATTCTAATATTACTGCCATAAGTAGAGGAGTTTTTGTTTTAATGCCCTTTAATTGCTTTGTGTGACCAGGACATGTTTCTGGGCAAAATACTTCAGGTGGAGTGTTTCTGTGTTTGTTTCCTCGCTTGTGCTATTTTCAACCTGCTCCTCAGTGCCTCAAAGCTGTAAACAAGTTCTAGGAAAGCAGTCCAACTCGCATGGAGACCTAAACCATGAACCATATCTCCATGGATATGAACACCAGGACGTCATTTTTGTAAAGTAGGCTGTGCACGAATCAGTGGTCACTTTGGAAACGTGCTGAAAGGCAGAAGCTGTCTTCAGGTGCAGAAAGACCTGTATTTTACACTGAACACTATCACTGAAGCTGACATTTCATAAGAACTGCACTGCAATGCATTCATAACAAGGTTTTCTTTTTTATTATATGCAAAGAATTCTGTTTGTGCTTCTCTCTGGAATGGAAGTCTCCAATATTTCACTTATGGGAAGACCTGTTAAGGGATTCCAGCTGGACTTTGTCAGCCTCCATCATCAGCCCAAGCCTTCACTTACTGATGGAAAGTCTCTTTATCAGTACTGCAATTTATCTTTCCAATTGTACATATTTTTCCCCATGTTACAGTGTTTCCATTAAAAGGGTAATTTAATCCTGGGTTGTGTTATTAAATGGAAATTGAGATATACTGCTGGGTATTATTGTACAACACAGGCAGAGTCCTAGAAATTGTACCATATTGTATAGTTAGTCAATACATTCATGAATGAAGTTTTATATCAGTGATGGCATAATTTGTAATTATGATTAATGACTGGGCGGCACCGCTGCCTCATAGCTCCCAGCTTGGGGGTTCGAATCCTTGATCCAGTTCTGATTGGATGTTCTGCCCAGGTTACTTTCCTCGTCCGCTGTAAAGCCACGCAGTTAAACACGTGCCTCTAAATTGCCTGAAGTGTGTGGTTATGTGCATGTTCCATCCAGGCTGCTCCCCGCTTCCGCCCACAGACTGCAGCACCAGCATCACAGATAATGTATATTCAAAGTTGTGAGGATGCCGAATGCTATTTAATATTAATAGTTTTACAAATAGCACTTATTGTGAAATTGACAGCAAAGAAAATGGTGTCTGTTGTAGATACTTCACAATAATGTCTTCATTAAAGCTATGTACTCGGTCTATAATATGTCACTTTTATCACTGAGCTAAAGGTCTCCACAGTCAGTTACAAGTATCTCTGAGTGCTTTGGTACATTTTGACTTCCTCCTGAATTAGCTCCATTAGGATCTGAAGATGCTTGGTGCATGATTCTGGAAAAACAGACAGATTATTGTCAGCAACTGAAAACATGATGAAACCACACGATAATATTTTAAATATAATTCCAGAAATGAGCCCATGAAAAATGACTGGGCTGTGATCGTGAAGAAACCAGTACAGATCACGTGCTGTCATCTGCTCGGTCACATGATACTGCAGCTCTCATGACTGTTTGGCCTTTGCGCCACTCACGGAAGGCCATTCTCCAGCGGACAGGTAGGCTCTGCTGGTGCACAGTGAGGTAGTACACTGGCATGCCTGACAGTGTGACTGCACAGCTACTCCCAGGGGTCTGAGTACAGGGACAGGCCCACAATGAAAAAACATACTGCTGTAAAGCTGATAGTAATGGCTACCATTACTATGTAGCATGCTTGGTGGAAAAGTGCTGGCTGATATCGTATTCTTTGAAAACTGCAACGGGTTCTTGGCAAATAAGACATGCGGCTTTTGATCGGACTTCAGTGAAAAAATATTTAGCTGTCCACTCATTAAAAACCCGGCATTCACTATCGACTTTTCTTTGGTCTACTCATTGTTAAAGTAGGGGTCAATGCAATGGCAAACGTGAAGAATGGATAATTGTGTGTACAGACCACAGACTCAGTTTTAGCAAAGGTGGATAGTGTTTGGAGTGCGCCATCTAGTGGAATCAGCTGGAACACAGGGTATTTCAGGAAAAAGGCTAAATGAATGATGTCTTTAGAGTGTTTTAGAGGTCCCTTTTTGACAGATAATTTTGCAAATAGTCGACGGGCTTAATTAAACAGCCTAATGGGCTGAATGTCGCCTGGGGGGCGTAGTTTGCCCACCACTGCTCTAAGTGCAATATTTTTATGTGGAATTCTGGGGATATGTTATCAGTAGTTTATGGAATAGAACAAAAATATTCACATTCCTCAAACTTATAAATAGTAAAAGCAGAGAAACTGGTAATTTTGGAGTGGTTTCTTTTTTCCAGAGCTGTATATTGATAATCTAATAAAGCATGTCATTATATTATTAGACATTATTATCATCAGACATAGGAGCAGCTTCTTCCCTCAGGCCATCACCCTCATAAACAGCTAAGCTGTCACCTGCCTCATGTCAATTTCCCCCCCGTGTGCACTCTACCTCGCACCTTAAAACTGCACTATGTTACCCACGTGGGCTTATTTATAATATTTATATGTTTCACATTTGTATTTTTTGTACAGTGTAATTTATTGTTTGTTTGTATAGTGTCATTTATTGTTGTATAGTATCATTTATTGTTGTATAGTGTCTCTGTGTACGAGAGAGTCTCAAGCTCCCGGAACAAATTCCTTGTGTGCCCCAGCACACTTGGCGAATAAAGGCTGATGCTGATTCTGATTCTGATTAAGCCAAATGTAAATGATTTGTTTATAATAATAAAAACACCTTTTTAAAACATTCGTAAGCTTGTTTTATTGATGTGAATACGCTTGCATCAGCGGTTAGCGTGAACTTGAAACTTGTAGAGTAACCTGAAGCTGCATCATCATCATCACGATTGCATCGTTGGCCCATCAGCTGAGCAAAATGTCACAGAGGCAAGGAGTTAGCACTGAGGATGACATTTTACATGACAGCTCCAGAGATGTTCTGTGAAGCTGGATGTACAACATACATGCAGTCTGTAGGGCAATAAGCATGTTTTGGAAATATAGGAAAATGACAGGTATATCACAATACCACGGTTTATGTGTGCATATTGAACTATAAGGTGCATACTGAACGGTTCGACAATAAACCACGTACCGTTACATCTGTGCCTATTATAGATTTTATATTATATTCTGTCACCTATTAAAGTTAGGTACTACTCCTACAATATTTTTAATATTTATTTATATTTATATTTGTGTGTCTCAATAAGTTGAAATTGAATTTCTGAACTGAATTCAGATTCAACGAATAAATTCAGATTCAAACTAAAAAATTCAGATTCAAACTAAAAAATTCAGATTCAAACTAAAAAATTCAGATTCAGTTTTTTAACGCAACAACTACAGATTCAAATATACACAATGTAATTTTCAGTTTCTAGTGGCACAAATATCAGCCCATACCCCAGTCCCTATTATAGATTTTATATAATATTCTGTCACATATTAAAGTTATGTACTATATCGACAGTTTTTTTTTCTGTAACTTTTATCACTTAGCTAAAGGTTTCCACAGTCAGTGTATAGTATTTCTGAGGGCTTCAGTATGTTTTGACCTCCTGCTGGATCACTTCCAATAGGATCTGAAGATGTTTGGTGCATGATTCTGGGGGAAAAACATGGACAGGTTGTGGTCAGAAACTAAAACCATGATCAAACGACACAAGTAATAATCTGTAAACAGATGAAGAAATGAAAAATGACAGGCCATGTTGGCAAAAGAACCACCACACAGATCTTCCTGGTCACATTAAACAGGTGCTTTTCCACCGAAATTCAGGAACCTAATCCATAGTTCCAAGTTCTTGGGCCATCTTAACTGAGAACCTTTGCAGCTCGTAGCCTTTCTCATGTGTCGCATTTCCACTGCACAACAGAAACTGTTACCATTATGCTAAATAATCATGGGAGACCCAAAAAATTGTTTTGTTACTGGGAGGGGGGGAAATCGATCACACGGTTCAACAATATAGGACAAATAACGTCCTGTATTGGTTCAAAGGCCGCAGCATTTCATTTCTTTATAAGGTCTGCAGCATAATTCATTATTAAATCTGGCCAGCAGATCAATCTTGTCCTACAAAATTATGTAAAGTTATTCCACTAATAAGCGTTGGTAAGCTTCACCACGGTACCAATGATATTAGACAACAGAATATCGGTTATTAATCAAATTTTCTTCTGAAATATAGAGATACTAGCAAAAAAGGTATTCATTAATGAATTTAATATGAGATACAAAAATAATTTAATATGCTCCATTTTAGCTCTACTGTTACCCTCACTTCTGCACGAAATTGAAATTATCACCGGTGATTGTGGTCAACCAATCAGCAAAGTTCATCACCATAAGCCCCACCCAGTAGTTCCAGGTTGAGTGAAAAGTGCCTACTCTGTAGCAGGTACTAAAAAAAAAAGGTTCGGGAGGTAACTACAACCGGGCCGAGTTCCTACAGTTGGAATGTGATAGAAGGTCCTGGATCCTGAAAAATGTTCCTGAGGCGAGCATACACCTTATGATATTGCATCAAGATTGTGGCCTTTGCGTCACTCACGGAAAGCATTTCTCCAGCGGAGAGGTAGGCGCTGCTGGTGCACAGTGAGGTAGTACACTGGCACGCCTGACAGTGTGACTGCACAGCTACTCCCAATGTTCCAGGGGTCTGAGTACAGGGACAGGCCCACAATGAAAAAACATACTGCTGTAAAGCTGATAGTAATGGCTACCGGCACCTGGGGAAGTAGAAAAAAAGAAA
>JAODLC010000065.1:25257154-25268638 GCA_026781145.1 Hippopotamyrus pictus | reverse complement strand
AACTGCCACCACAAAGGCTGGAGAGTAGAAGAAAACACCATGATGTACACAACACACATGTACCACAACAAGCAAACGACCTACAAGACAGTCTCAGAGAGGGCTGACAGAGTTGGCACAGAGTGCAAAGCTGTACTCACACACGGCCAGAAGACTGACAAGCTTAACCACCATCATGGGCGTGGCACAGGGGGCAAAGAAGGGCTCTGTCACGTACCGACCAAACGCCAGGGACACCACAGAGGCTGCGGCTGGTCTGAGACAATACACCTTTACTGTCATTGTACAGGTAGGAAGCACAACAAAATGTCAATCTTCACATATTCTATCTTGCTCTCCTTTGAAACCTTTGTGTTGGAGTGCATAGTCAGCTATTTATCAGACTACTCAGTTGGCCATAGGATTTGAACCAACGACCTTTCAGACTTAGGCATGCTGTACTAACCCGCAGATCAACACACCAAGCCCCCCAAGGCCTACCATTTTGAACTTATGGACAGCACACTAATCTCTCCTAGTCTTGGGTTTCAAGTGGTGCTTTTCCACTGCCACCAAGAACTGAGCTGCATCCAAGCTGTACCGCAAACAGACAGTTTCCATATGGGGGGCCGTAAGACGGGGGAAAGTTAGGACGAATCCAAGGGCCACTTAATGACAGGGGGTCTAGAAAATTTGGAAAATAACTGGATTGGTCTGGACTGGGGGGGCCCAATATGGGGGCCCAAAGTCTCTAGCGACACCCCCGGTTTCCATTGTAAATTAGCCGACCGGTAAGTGAGCCACACCTAGCAGGGCCGAAACCATGACCAAAGCCAGCTGGTTATGTTACCACCATCTAATTGGCTGAAATGCTTGGAGATACCAGTGCTGGTACTGATCCCGGGATTGTATGAAGGGAGAAAGGGCATATTCCATATATTATTCATTATTAGCAGTATCGCACATAGCATTCCTGATCAGTCGGAACTGGAAAATTTCCAACCTACTACTTGATAAAGTACTAGAGAAAGGCTGAATGGAATAGACTCGTAATGCAAAGCTAATGCTACGCAAGCTAATGCTATTTCTGCTAACATTCAAAACTAACATAACATGTCTATTCTCACAGACCTGCTAGCGGAAATTAGCACATAGTAAATCACAATGTGCACAGTGTGTACAGTAAATAAGCATCTCTTTGGTTCTACGTCACTGTCACTCTCAGCAATGCTGGTTCCAGTGAGCTGGAAGTGTGCTGTAACTAGTGTCTCTTCACAGTACGGGTTGAACGTGGCCCGGTTGCTCTATGCCAGGGGTCTCCAACTCCGGTCCTGGAGAGCTACTATCCAGTAGGTTTTCTATCATACCCGGCTTCTGATGAGCCACACCTGTTCTCAGGTAAATACCAGAAGCAGGTGTGGCTCATCAGAAGGCAAGTGGGACAGAAAACCTACTGGATAGTAGCACTCCAGGACCGGAGTTGGAGACCCCTGCTGTATGCCAATGGAAAATTGCAAAAAGCCTTCCTTCCACCACTACCAGGAATGTTTATGGTCACCTGATCACAACATCACACCCCGGCCCTATCTCCAACCTATTGATATCCTAATGTGATCTTTTCAATAGATTTCAACTCAAAAATAAAATAAAGTTTATGCACTAAACATCCAAACATATGAACCATGTTTAAATTAATCCTGTTAATCCTGACATCTCTGTCGCCCTAAATCTGGACCTGATCACGATGAATTCAACCCAGAGGTAGAGGAACGCAGGCAGAGGGCCTAAGGTTTCCTGCAGATATATGTATTGCCCTCCAGACTTCTTAAAGGTGGTTCCCAGCTCTGCGTAGCATAAGGCACCTGGAGAGTTTGACAGGCAGTTGGAGAGATAACAGATAACAAAAACAAAATCCCGTTAACCATACAAAATCACAAACTGGCTAAGATAATGGCTAAGATTGGTTTATACAACAGAAATCACTGTATCCATTTTAAGTATAAACTGAACTCATCTTAACAACTCTAGATAAAAATTTTGTGTCAATAGCCCACTTAGAAATCCCCTTACTGATAAAAATGCTGCTGTGTCAAATACTTATTTTCGCCGCTGTATATCTTACATTTTATTAATATATTATATTGTATCTTCCATTGTAATCTTTACACTTGTTTTTAATATATCATCACATTTCTGCACAACCTGCTACATTTTGCACGTGCAAATATCAGAAGTGTGCACTGGTCGGCACTGAATGTCTTCGTTTGTGACACTGTTTTGTCTTGCAATGTTTGCACATGTCTACACACACATGCACTTTGCCGTTCTGTGTAGTTTTCTTAGTGCTATGTTGTTTCATGTAGCGCCATGACTGACGGAACGCTGCTTCATTTCACTGTGTACTGTACCAATTGTATATGGTTGAACTGACAATAAAAAGACGCTACAAAACAACAATAGTGGGGATGTTACATATTTAATTGTTGGTGATACACATGATGGTTAGTTACAAATTAAACAAAGATACACAGAGACTCGGTAAGGACATGGAACACGCACAAGTGAGTAAGGGAATATATTTTTGACACATTACACCTTTATACACACCGACCTCCCCCCAAGGGTCAGCCGTCCCTGTGACCATTTTGGCCAGTCCCACCTCTGGTCCAGAATGAAGTCCCAAAGGCATGGCGGTAGGTATGGGTGCAGTCTGGTAGGCCTCTGTGGAGCCGGGTTGCTAGTGGGCACTGATGGTGGAGCTGGAGACTGAGGCGAAGACAGGTGTGTGGCCTTGGGACAATACAGTGCTAGACTGTCCCTGTACACCACCATGGCTTGGGAGCACAGGTATAGGGCCTTTTGGGTAGTGCAGGCATCAGAGCAGTGTACATGCAATTCAACATCCATGCAGCAGCCTAACCAATAGAACCACTTCCATAGCCTCTGGTTTCCCCCCAGAAGCACTGCTTCCCTCAGTGGAGTGCTATAGCAAGCTCTCGGCTGGTATGGCCTTTACCGACTGCCTCAACTCCAGTCACCCTCACAAGATACTGGGACAGGGTGTCCATATTGCTATGTAACCAGCCCTCCCAATGGTGGATCTGGAACTGATTAGCTCATAGCTTTTCCAGCCACCTCGCCACCTGGCCCTTAGGTTCCTTGACGTTCATGGTTAGCAAGGCTTGATCAGTCCAGAGGAGGAACCAGCTGCCATAGACATATGGTCAGAAATGGGACAGCCCCGCCATCACCAGAGCAGCTACTGCCGCAGGACAAAGTAGTTCCATTCGGTCCGACTGAGACAGCAGCTGAAGTACCAATCCAATACATACACACTCCTATCAGGTTGCAGCTGGGATGGGATTGCTCCAGGGCAGTTTCTAGCTATTGAAAAAAATCAGGGGATAAGTCAACTTTACCAGCAGCTTGACTTAGTAAATAATGAAGGATAATTGACATTGTGGCTAAAATACTCAGGACTAGGCTTAAAAAACTCGGAGATATAGCACCGACTGATCAGATCTAATGATGCTCAAGTACTGGCCCAATGAATCTTTTGAATTTTGCTAGCATCCATGTCTAAAATGAAGGGGAGAGTGGGGACGGGGCCTGCTACGACTGACGCGGAGACATAGGCAGCTCACAGCCGGATGAAGGCAGTCTGTTGCTCCCTGGAACACTGGATGGGGGTCTGCTTTCATGTCAGTTGTTGCAGGTGGACAGAGACGCCAGCAAAGGTCTGGATAAAACTCCAGTAGGCTATGCTCAAGAAACTGCGGTTGGTGCCAGGCCTCCAATGCTCACACCATGTTGGAGGAGACCGTACTTCATTGGGTTTTTCATGAGGTTAGCCCATTGAATAGCATGAAACACCTGACACAGATTAGCCGCTGTATTGTCAAAGCCGGCTGTGTGAATGAGCAGGTCTTCCAAGTAGACAATGCAGCGGCTCTCCAGGATCCCCTCAAGCACCCTCTCCATGAGATGCTCGAATGCAGTGGACACATTACACAGTCTAAATGGGAGAACCCAGAACTGACACAGGCCCTGCCCCAGGGTGAGAATCATTTTCTGGTGTTAAATGAAAAGAGAAATAGGCTCTGGTGTTACTGTGGTGTGGTTGTCAGTCTGAGGGGGTTTGGGAGAGCAGAGCAGTGCCTTTCTCACTGAGCTCCCCCTTGCTCATTTCCCAACAGCTTCAGGAAGGGCTCCAGGCAGAAGTTGGCCCATTTTTCCACTGGGCCGCCAGGTGAGTCTGGTGCCGCAGTGCTATTGGTTTTGAGCCAGTCTTGCCTTGCAGGGCTCATCCTCGACCATAGCCCTGAGCACATCAGGGTGCTGGTTTGGAATTGCCTTGATGCACTCTGCCTCTGCCAGTGCCTGCTTGACTCTGTGCTGCGGCCGATCTGGCATGTGAACAGAGAGGAAGGTAGCTGGAGGATGCCTGCTGAGCCAGGGCATTGATATCGGCGGCTAGTACGCTCAGCTTCTCTCCCTTGTGGTGCCGCTGACTGCCAAATAGGTGTTGGGTGCTTGTCTCATCTCTGTCACCACTGAATCTCTGCTTTAGAGCCGCCTTCTGGTCTCTAGTTTGAATCGGGCTTCCAAACAAATGTCAAGGAGGGTTTGGAGAGCCCTGCTCTCCAGGGCAAGGCCGCACACATAGGTGAGTGAGGGAAAAACGAATGCAAAATAGTGGTGCAACCTTTAGCGGCATGGACACATACTAGGAGCCCCAATAGTATCCATATGCAGCCCGCAAGTCTATAAGATACGCCCAGTACGATCAACGCCTACTACAAGACACGCCCGCTTGATAGTAACATGACGTTAAAAGTCACACCTACTATGTAATTCGAAGTCTATATAAAACGAAATGCGGAAGTTCAACATCATCCGCACTCTCAGTTCGCAAATGAACTGATGACAAATCCACTGATAAATGTACAGTCATGGGTCGCATAATGATCAACGATGGATTGCATATACAATGATGTTTCCATAACGTTAAAATGGTGCTGAAAAATCCCTATCGCCTCCTGATCTTGTGCTGCAATGCATTACACACGTGCTTGTGGTGATGCTCATTTAAACACAGATGTATCAAAGTATAGCATATACAATTATGTACAGTACTATATATTAATGACTATATTACTGGTGTATGTATTTACTATATTGTACTTTTTTTTTGTTATTTTGGAGTGAAGTCTTATAAAAAGGTTTATTTCAGCCTAGGTAGGCTACACCATCTGTGTTTGTATAAGTACACTCTATGATGTTCGTACAACAACAAAATTTCCTGACAGTGCATTTCTCCGTTTTCCCCGTCATTCAGCGAAACATGGTCATAGTAGGCGTTAACTGGTAGATTTAACCAATAAATGAAATTGAACAGAAAATAAATGTAGGTTAGACAGGCTAATGAATCATTACTGCTGAGTTGAGTTAGCCTTGTTATCAACACGTCTACAGAAGGGTAAGGCTTTAAAGAGACATGCTATATTTTATCACAGTGTGACACGCCGCCTGCTACAAGTTATGCCCCTACACGTTCCACCCCTGTCTTGCAATTCGCAGACAGTCCATTCTTCAGGAGCCGGCTTGCTGACGTACATTATGATTGGCTTAGAGAGCACATGCAAAGGTCATGCAAATGCAACAGTGATAAACTTCTTTACATAGTGTAAATAATCTTGAAAAGGAACCATAATTAAAACTGCAAAGTTTTGTTTTAGTGTATATTGTCTTAAACCAGCTGACTATCAGTTGTGGTCGTGGCGACGTGAGAATCGCATGTGCTTAACAGGCAGTGTCAACATTAATATCTCACACTGTGCAGACCTACATGTAGTTACTGATTGAAGCACTGCTGACCATTCTGGTGCCCTAAGCGTAATTGTTGTGTGGAACTCCCCCTGTGCCAATGTGTGTGTGTGTGTGTGTGTGTGAGTGACTGTGTGTCACTGTGCACTCCATATCTGCTGGGATTGGTTCCAGAACCCCCCGCACACACCAAGATCTGCAGATGTTCAAGTCTCTTACATAAAATGCCATAGTATTTGCATATAACCTACATACATCCTTTCCTATACTTTAAGTCATCTCTAGATTGTAATGTAAATGATATATAAACTGTTGCTTTTCCTGTACATATAATAAAGTTCAGTTTATAAATTGCACGCAAACAGGCATCAACAGCAACAATAATAAGACAATTAAAACAATATCTTGCAATAAAAGTTGTGCCTGACAAATGAATGGGATTCTGACGAATTAACTTATCCCTCAACGGACGACGAAACAATGAAAAATATCTTGTACACAACATTTACAATAAAACATATAGTTTTATTTCTTACAAAATATCATTGCACAGGAAGACAGTTTCTCTAAAATACATTGCTCATTGTGTTAACTCTGCTACAGGTACATATGTCTTTGAATAATTTTCAGTAAGGTGGGGTGGAATGGATTTTCCCCAGGAGAAACAATGTCTTCTGATTTAATCAGGGGGAATGGATTTCCCAGGCACAAATCTGTTCCCCCAACCTTCCTGGCCATGGAATTATGAGGGGTGACTGAAAGTTATTCAGATCCATGATTGCATGTATATAAACTAGTGATATCAGTATTGGGGTCCAGAGTTGCTGCATGTCTGTTTTAGTGGGAGGAACTAAATATCCTTTCAGGAAATAATGTTTCCCTCTCATATTTGGGTAAAGAAGCATGTGAGATGACTGAAATTCATTCAGGTAGTCAACTACATGTGCCCGAACTAGTATTATCAGTATTGAGGTCCAGACTTGCTTTGTGTCTGTTTTTGCTATGTAACCATATATTCTAGCCCTAAGGTAATAACGTTCCCCTTTCATATCTAATTATCTATACAGAAACGTATGATCGATGGCTGAAGAAAGTGAGCTACGCATTTCTACATAAAGAGATTTGTATCACCAATTTGGCGTCCTGTAATTTATGTAGCTGTGTGTTAGCATAGGAAACCATGCATCAGAATGTTTTAATAGAAATGGATTATGCTTCAGTGGGTACAAAGACATACTTTACGTGATGTCCTACACACAATACTACTGATCCATTTCCTCCCAGAGACGCTGAGCTTCTCTGGAAATGACGTGTTGAAGCATTTGTCCAATGAACGTCTAGCTTTACTACACTGGAAACACAAGTGCCTTTAAGTCCAGTGAAGCTGCACTTCAGGGGGTTTTTATTGGATCGTGCCGATCAGGAATGTAATGTGCAAGAACATAAATCACATTAGACGACCTGCGAGAGATTATTGCTGATTGTGAACTAACTATCCATGAAGTTGAACACGTCCTAGCACGCTTTTTGTAACGGCAGTGTAAATACAACAGTACATATTTGACTAAATTTTCCGTAACATTTTGAGCTTCTCTTGTAGTCTTAGAGCAGTGATCAATGCTAAGCTGATTGAATATAAGTGTGCTCCCTGCGAAGGGCACCCTGTATACAAAATATAAATATACTGACGATTACTCGATTAATCATCAAAGTAATCGGTAGACTCTCGATTATTAATATAATCCACAGTAAAGCCATAATTGAAATATTAATTATCATTTTCACAGCTGCAGCTACACTATGGATATGATTTTTGGTCATCGTATAGTTTTATGTTCTTGCTTTGTTAGAAGTTGTTGTGTAGGTCCTGGTCCAATACTGCTTTCACTTGTACTTGAGCTCAGTCCAGTCGCACTTATACTTAATTGATAGCACACAATACACAATATTTGTATATCCTGTATTGCTTCACTTGTACGTCGCTTTAGACCAGGGGTGGCCAATCTTATCCGCAAAGGGCCAGTGTGTATGCTGGTTTTTGGGATAACCATTAGGTCAGCTGTTCAAACCCAGGGGTGAGGACTCTTCAGCCAATCAGTCCTTTAATCAGTAATCTAATTAGGGAGTTGCAGTGAAAACCCGCATACACACCGGCCCTTTGCGGATAAGATTGGCCACCCCTGCTTTAGACACAGGCGTCTGCTAAATATGTAAAATGTAAATGTAATGTAAATCCATGACAGATACACGTGTGCTCTTACCTGCCAGGGAGAGCACTCCACACAGTACCCAGACCAGCAGGGAGACCCCCACGCTGCCGCTGTTCTCCAGCACCCCCTTAGGCGCGATGAAGATGCCGCTGCCCACCACTGTGCCGAGGACGAGTGAGATGGCGGTCGTCAGCTCGATCCTCCTTCTCAGATACACAGCGCCGTCGTCCGACCGGCTCTCTTGTCCGCCGTCTGCCTTCGCACCGTTCCCCATGTCAGATGCGTGCACCCCCTGACTAAAAGTTGACTGCACCCTCAGGCACCTGCATACCTGAAAACGGTGCACAGTCTGTTAATGATTCTATCCATGCAGTCACACACTGGTTCGATTCCACATTTAAGTGACATACAAGGCCACTTTGTGAACATTAGATTTCAAACACGATCCTCCGCAACTGGAGCTTAGAAAAGTGGAATTTGTCACCAAACCTTTCAAATATCAGCAATCGTCACCAGTGAAGGAGTCCAAATAAAAAGGGAATTTATTCTTGGAGATATTCAAATGAAATGAAATTTGCTTTTAAAAACTCACCTTCTGTGTAAAATCCTGTTGTTTTAACTTTGATTATTTTGTCAATCAAAAGAGACATGACGTAAGACTCAAAATACGTATTAGCCTAATAGTAATTCTAAGACCTCTTCTGACTGCGTCACTTACTGCTTGAATCTTGAATACGATGCAGGATCGGGGATTAACAAGCCCACTCTATGAGATCCTGGACACCCTTTCGCTGGCCCTCGATGGTCTGTGCAGTAACCACGGCGACTCAGATGCATACCAGAGGGGGGAACAAAGCTTGCAGTCTTCTGAGGTCCTGGCGCTAACTGTGCAGGTCGTGCGATCGGGAAGGAGACATACTGCCGTGTCTGAACTTGACATAGGAATCTGACCCGAGCCATAAAAAATATTTCACATCAATGTACATAAAAGTAAACAACAAATAAACTGAGCGTTATATATAACACTCGTGTAACACCTGTAAATCTTTTACAATCCATAAAAAATTACTGTAGATTATTATTATTATTATTATTATTATTATTATTATTATTATTATTATTATTATTATTATTATTATTATTATGGTAGTTTATGGTTTAAATTTTAAATGTGCTAATATATGGTGTTTTAGTTTATAAGGTATTCCTACAATGGGTCGGGGGGGAGTGGCTAACTCTTACCATGTCAGTATATCTGTGTCAATCCTTGACCCACTAAACTACACACCTCCCTGGGTTGGGTTTTATATCTACCATGTAGCCATTACTTAGCAAGTTGCAATGATTTACTTTTTTATTTCTGTAATTCTTTGAAAAGTGACAGGGGCCTCTGACTGTCTGGGTGCCTCTGCAGATCGCTGACCCGTTAAACTGGACCCCACCCTGGGTTAGTTTCTATGACGGTTAGGTAACCATTACACGGCAAGTTGCAATAGTTTAACCGTTTTGTTTCTGGAATTTGTTGAAAAAGTAGCGCAGTGATCACACGACAGGGAGTGTCAGCAACAGAGAACTTTAATGGACCCTTAATCGTTGGTCCAAGCGATGGTGACTTATATGGGCTATGAGCCTCTCAGCACTCGACGACCCCTCTCCATTACTTTATGTGGTCTGTCACTTCATCACTGTCCCTAAATGCTTCCATTTTCCAATAATCCCACTTACAGTTCACCACAGAGTAATAAGCAGGGAAGAAATTTCATGAAATGACTGACAACAATAGTGGCATCCTATGACCGTACCATACTTGAATTCACTGAGCTCTTCAGAATGATCTATTCTTTTACAAATGTTTGTAAACCAGACTGCATGGCTAGGTCCTTGATTTTCTACTCCTGTGGCAATGGGTCTGAATGAAACCCTTTAATTCAATGATTAAGAGGTACGTCCCAATATTTTTGTGTTGAGTGTGAGTTGTGGGTTAACTGTGGAAAAACATCTTTTAGTCACCCAGTTAACCCACAACACGCATTTGTGAGGAATGGGCAGATTAACTAAGCGACATGCAAAACAACATCACATGAAAATTGCTTTGTAAAGATAATACAGAGAACAGTGGAAATCAGAGGTGTCCAAATGTGGGGACTGGGTGGACATACAGACATTCTCTGTTGTGTGTTGTGTGTCCTCCATGGAGAGATTAAGACCCATGGCAAACATCACTGAAAACACTGAAGAGAAATACAGCCAAACATCTTATTTTTCTTTCAGATCTATTGTGTTTTGTCAGCTGAAAAGCTGCCTAAACTGTATACTTGGGGAAAAATTTGTGCTTGGGAACATGATTTCCCTGCGCTTGACAAACAATCTGTCCCAACGGTGATCTAAAATGGAAAGAAACCAAAAACATACACTCACAGCTGGCCAAAATAGAAGAAAAATGCAAATAATGGCAGCTGTTCGGTCAATGTTAAAATAACATTCAACAGAGTTACAGACAAATGTCCTTCACTGGAGGGCAAATATTTCAGCTTGTCTTCTGCAGCTCTCATTATTAATATTATATATTACTTATATATACACAGGCTATCACAATATGGGCCACTCAGATGTACCAATTCAGCTTACAGCATTTTTTGGACTGTGGAAGGAAACGCTTTGTAAACAAAACTCCACAGGCCCAGACTTTTGTGGAGATCAAACCCCTAACCCCAGGGAGATGTTAGGCCAAAGCCTCACTAAGAAGAGTATCCATAGTAATGCTTAAACGCTGCATGAGGTGAATTTTACTTCATAAATGATGTCATCTCATTTTCACACTGCTTTTCCTGGTGAAGGTCACAGATGCAGCATGCCGAGCAGGTCACAACAGACCCCCTTCTCCATGGCCAGAGACTCCAACTTGCTCTGGGGGATCCCTACGCATTCCCAAGCCAGCAAGGAGATACTACCCTTCCAACATGTTCTGGGACGTCCTCAAGGCCTCCGCCCTGTTTGGATCCATCCATGTGGCACCTTTGTGAGATTTCTAAACCATCTCAACTGCCAGTATATGGATGATTTTTAGAATGTAGTGATTTAGGTTATACGATTATTCATCTGCCAATAGCTGTAGAGCCAGGAAGTCAGGCGAACGCCCTTATTGGCCTGCTACTCCATCACGTGACATACCCACTCTCACATGCTCTATGGGCAATTTAAAGATGCTAATCTGCCTGACTGTGGTTTTGGGCTGCAGAAGGAAAGCGTAGTACCTGGAGTGAAGTCATCAATAGAACATGCATACTCCACACACAGACCATAGATAGGGGACTCGAACCACCAACATTAGATATGAGAGGCAAGTTATTTTATTATACAGTATAATTATATAAAAGTGACACATCTGATGAAACATCTGTCATTTTGATAAAATGCAAATGGTGTATTTTTGATTAAATGGTATAGTATGCAAAAAAAAAATCACTTT
>JAODLC010000065.1:25230928-25251543 GCA_026781145.1 Hippopotamyrus pictus | reverse complement strand
GGAGCATTCTGGTTCTTCTCGTCAGTGTAATCCACGCTGCTGAGCCCGACGCCTTCCCTTGACTTCTCGTTCTGCTCGTGACAGCCGGTGTGTGTTAACAGAGTGTCCGTGTCACGGCTGAGTCAGCGGCTTTGAGGGAACACTTACATACGGGTGTTAACTGTGGGCGCAGGGTTTCCTGTGAGTTTGTTGCTCGAGTACAAGACCATCCCGGAGGAACAGGAAACAGGGTATGGGATACTTAATACGATAAAATAGATAACGCTTTACTTGACGGGTCACACATTCTCAGTAATAACTCAGTACTAAAATACAAATCATGAACAAATATAGTGGCTACTTGAGATAAAAGATGCATCACGGTTCATTAATGATGAACAAACATGAGATCAGTATTTCACTTGTGTTATTCATGACTTGTTCCTTCATTAGTTCACAAAGGTTTACAGGATTAACAGATATGATAAGTATAGTAACTGCTTGGGATGAAAGATGCGTCATGATTCATTAATGATGAACAAATATGACATCAGTATGTAACTAAGGCTTACTTTAATACATAGGTAATAGTATAATACTATATTATTTGTGCCCCATCAAGTGAAGTGGTGAAGTGTTACCAAAAAAAAATTTGACACGCATTTGCCCATAGTGCTAATAATAGTGAATATCCAGCACTGCTGTGTGATAATGATAGCCTGTATTCAGCTCAGCACCACCCGGCTTTGGTGATGACAGCACCATGCACACACACACACTCACACACACACACACACACACACACACACACACACACAGAGGGCTGCAGTAACACAGGTCTTGAATATGAGATGAGCAGAAGCATGCTTAGCCCTCACACGCGTGCAAATGGAGTTTTTTGTGCAAGTCATTGCTTACCATAATGATTCACGTGGCCTTAGCGTGTTCGTGACCCAGCAGCACTCCGTTCTGGCACCGAAGGTCGCCGGCTCACTGGAGCCCCGCCCACATCGTGCAGGCGACGCCCAGCCAGAAGCCGCACGAACCAGATGGCACCATAATTATTTCCAGTCATCAACAAGTGCGAAGTGCGGCCAGCTGATTAGCCTTTAGCTTCTCTAGCGCTGGGCCAGCAGGTGGGTGCACGCTGAACCTCCTTGACCTCCGAGCCTGCTCGCGTGATTGCCTGCTCGTGACGGCGCCCCCCCCCACCACCCCCAGCAGAGCTGCATTTCCTGCACGACGCCAAGCAGCAGGTGATGCGTCTGGAGTGGTTCAACAGGCGAGATGTTGACCTTTTCTTCTCCCTTGGACATCCATCTTTGTCTCTCCCTCTCTGTCTCTCTCTCTCACCTGCTCAGGAAGCATCCAGGGATGGGGGGGTTGGTTTTTCTGGTATTTGTGCTCGGGCACTTCACCCCTGGGCCGCACCAGGATCTGTCTTTCTCTCCCTTAGTCTCTCATTCTGTCATTCCCTCTCTTTTCCTGTCATTCATATTGTTTCATGCTTGATAGAACATCTCGTACAAACCTGTACACGTTAAAAAGCTTAAAACGAGGTATATTTATATGGTCCCCAGAGGGGAAGTGATGTTGCACCAGCCAGGGTCATGTGACCTGAGATGTTCTCATGCCTTCTGTTATGGGATTATGTAGAACCAGCAGGAGCAAGTGGTGAAGCGCTCAAGGGTCAACAAGGTTCAAGGCTGTTGGATGGGTCGGGGGAGGCAACATTTATTTTTGGGATTCTGATCTCCAATGTGGTCCGGTGATGCATGTAAAGTATTCTAGTGTGAGTCTGTCTGCTGGTGTATTGTCATCTCA
Source organism: Hippopotamyrus pictus (assembly GCA_026781145.1). Lineage (NCBI taxonomy): Eukaryota > Metazoa > Chordata > Actinopteri > Osteoglossiformes > Mormyridae > Hippopotamyrus > Hippopotamyrus pictus. Next base: position 25,249,740 of record JAODLC010000065.1, on the reverse strand, counting down.
CTGACCCCCCTCTGTTGCAGCCCTTAGCCCCTAGATCCCCCTCATACGGGACGTTGGCACAGACGCCTCGTGGGCCCCGGATTAATCCACACCGTCATGTGTTCAAGTGAAAGTCATTTGGCAGAAAGCGTTCGTCTCTTTTCTGCTTTCCTCAGACAATCTGCAATGCAAGTGCATGACTAACAGACTTTGAACAACTCCTACGCATTGCTGTTTACCTTGGGTACATCGACAATGGAAATGGAGATGACATCTAAGTACAGCTAAGTAAAGTTGCAGATGCCATAATACTATGCATTTTTGATGTGGTTTGGAAAGACTCATATCAAGCTTCAAAGTAAGGGGTAACCTGCTGTAGTGCGCGCAGGATTTGGCGCCCCCTGGTGACCCAGCGAAACAATCCCACAAAATGCACCACCATTGTCTGGCTTCATCCTACTTGTGTCAAGTCGGACTCTGATCCTAAAGCGTGTAAGAGTGAAGAAAGACTCCTTACTTGGTTGGTGGACAATGAGAAGTGGTTGGCCTCAAAGAAGAGCCTGAATGGCATCAGAGCAGCAGGATGTCTGAGGCTGCCTTGTGATTAACTATTCATTTGGGTTACAGCCTTAAGCCGCCTGTGCGGTTCATCACTAAGGGACTAAAATAGTCCCAAGCTAAAGGCCAGGCTCTGTGGTGGAGACCCGAGGTTTAAACTAGCAGGTTAGAGGCTCAGATATCAAATATTGCTCTTGACGTTTGTGGAAAACTGAGTGTTTGAAAGAGAGTTATGGGGTATATAGAGATTTCAAGATTTTAAAATTTCAAACAAAAATTTTGTTTGTGTCCCAACAAGGTTGGAGCAAAATCATCAATGTCTGTAGCTGACAGCTTAATTGTACAATGTCATTGCTGTCCCTGCAGATTTCCCTGTTACATTTTAGCTAGTTCCATTAATGGGGCTGGGAAATGATTCATCTCATAACTTGATTTCTTAATACTGGTCCTGGTGACCCAGTGGGTAAGGTGGTTTTTGTTCCAGTTGAGCTCTTTATTAGTTATCCTTGACTGAGCTGGAGTTTGGATCACGTGGCAAGTCCCCACATACTATAATAATATCTTGCAGTGACGGACGCTTTGATGAATCATTTACTTTGTTAAAGAGAAAAGCACTTATTTCTGCTTCTGCTGGTTCCTGTATTTGAACAATCCCTTTTCAATAGTTTCTGTAGATGGATGACCTCAAACGCAACTGGATCAGGCTGGGTCTGTGATCAGAATATGATCCAAGCTACACAGGACACCCTGACGCAGAGGTGCCTAAGAGCAGTGTGTCCACTTCCTTGTTCTGGGGAGGAGGGGGTACCACCACTTTGTTGTGCACTTCTGTGTCTGGGGACTGTTTGGGTAGGTGGGGGGGAGGGGTTGGACTTATAGAGATTTATGCGTGGTTGCATACCATTCCAGAGTTCAAAAAGTCATGTTCAAGTTAAGAGTAAGATTTTATTTTATAGATCCCAGGGGGAGATTTGGGACATACAGCAGCAAGAATGGAGTCCAAAGACGGAGATACGTAGTGCGAAATGGACAAAGTGCAAGAAAGTGCAAATAGTGTAAGCATGTAAACATGGTGTAAACAAATTAAAAAGTATACAGTACACAAGTAGAATATCAGGAAAACATAATATTGTAGTATATAAATATTTGCAAATAATATTAACGGATAAACAAACAAATTTGGCGGGCAGGACAGGAGCAGATCCTGTTCGATATTTTGTTCATGTGTGCAGACAGCTAGCAAACTCACGAGTGTGAACCCAAATGGGGTGCATCTCTGCGATACCTGGTTCCCCAGTTTTGACCGTTAATGGTCAAAGGGACAGTGCCCTGCAACAGAGTGTCATGCTGTTTCCCAGGCCCTGTCTGAGAGCGAATGAGCGTCACGAGGAGAAGCAGGCGGCCTTGTTCCTATTTCTGTAGCCATTTGTCTGGCCGCTCAGGATCCATCCTCACACAGTACTTTCCTTGAACTCACCCGTGACCCACAAGCCCTGAGTCTGGGAATGACATTATGCCAAGTGTGTGCAACATGATTATGGCTACAGAGCCATCAGCACCAGGACTAAGGGTTATAAATATGTTCCCATGTCAGTCCCAGGCACTGTTTCTATAAAACGACGCAATGTTGAGTACGAGAGATGCACCGAGGATCTGGATGTTTCGGGAGAATCGGAGAGTTTGGGCAGCCTATCTACACACCTGCAGTCATTCAGTAACTGTAGTTCCATCCTTCTTTGAGGAGAGAGAGTCAGGGAGTTGTATTTCCATTCTCGGGGATTTCCAGTTTGTTCATTTTCGGATCGCGAGGAAACAGGTTATTTGTATGTTTGCCCAGCTTGCCTGCCCCTTTGAATCCCGAGAGAGCCAATAAAATCCCCCATTCCAGTCCCCATATCTCATGGATCTCTCTACTATTCCAAGGAACGAGTTTTTCACAGACTGATGTCAGTTATGGTAGCTCTTGCCCTCATTTTTTCCCATGTATGGGCAAATTGACGCTAATGCACAGTGGAGAGGGTAATGGCCCTTAGGGGAAAAGACACATTTCTGCCAACAGTCTGACTTCCATCACAAAAACATAGGACATGTTTTTATCTACAGTCGGGGTCAGACGGCCAGCAGGAAGTAAGCCGTACTGTTTCTCCAGCCCCAGAATGCCACCCGGGTGCCCCCTTCTTTAGCAGTGCTTGCATTAACGGAAAAAAACTGCAGAAGCAGCGGAAATAAACCGTGTACTCTTGGACTCGCCACAGGGGCCTGAGTCTGTGGCAGCCGATGGCCTGAAACGAAACGCTCATTCAGATGGTTGGCCTATTTGCGTTCCAGATTAACCGCGGTGTGCAGAGATCTGGGGGCATTTACGCAAGGGGGCACTTGCATGGCGCTGTCCAGTTTTGTTCTGCCGGTGTATAGAAGCGTAACAGCGTGCAGGAAGATAAACCGTAAGTGCTATTTAGCTGGAATTGCTAAGACTTGAAGCAGCTGCTTGAGAAAAAAAGGTCAAACGCAGTCTTGGTTATGCAAATGAGGGGCGGAACCAAGCTGAAAACAGCATACTGTACATCTGTCCTCACAACAAAACAGAAAGGTGTTTGTTTTTGGAGTGACTCATATAGAGGAGACCAACTGGAACTGCGGCTTTACCGTTGTTACCTTCAGCTCATGCATTTTTTGTCATGGTGTTGCTTTGAGAAATGTCCCTCACCCTGGGGAGTGGCTGGGTGGTGTTCGGTCTCATGTGAGCGCCCAGGAGGCACCTACAGCAGACAGAGCCAAGGTCTCCAGGTCCCCAGATCAGTTTGTCTTCCAGTTCTGCCCTTATGGGCCCTTCAAAGCCCGGTTCAGCAGAGGGAAGCCTTTGGGGTGTCGGTGACAGTCGGTGACTGTGCCACTGTGCACGGCACAACATGATTGGTCGCCGTCGGTGCTGTTTTGGCCAGTTTTGCATGTTGAATCGGCGTCAGAGCTAGTCAGCGAAACTGAGCTCTCTGATTGGTCAACCTCCCGTATGCGAGGCATCACCGTTAGTCACGCCGGTGCGTTCCAACGCAAATTTTCACAAACGACGGGAGTCGACGGCGGGCGATGGGAGCCAACTGTTTGTCAGTCCTGGTCGGTGCTGCTCTTTTGCCGTCCGCATGGTGTGTATCCAGATTTATTCTGATCTACTGCCCAATGGTGAAGCTGGAAAGAAATATGCAAAAATACATATTGAAATAAATATGAATACCTACCATAAGCAGTTACTATATTTACCATGTCAACTGTAACCACCCCTTAATATAAGACATGAGATTATGTTGGTTAGAAAGATCAGTCTCAGTATCATTTCCTCTCATGTAAAGCAGGCAGTGCTGATCTCAAACATCTTCTGTTGGACTTCCAGCCTGCACTGGATCCTCCTCATGTATCAGCCTTAATCTTCAATGTCCTGGCCCACTCTGTGGCTGACAGAGCTGATTAATGGCACCCGATTCTGACACTGTCAGACGTAATCCTGCACCGTTTCAATATCGCACGATTTGTTTACGCTTATTTGGTGAGTGACGCATGTGGAAACGTCCCCTGGCGTGGCCTGTCACCGCTACTGTGCGGATGTGTTGAGTCAAACTGCAGCCATGCCTGCGTTGAGAGAAATGCTAGTGTTGCAGTGACTAGAAAGGGGTTTCATTTTCACAATAGAGGTCAGTAGCCTTCAGTATATAACACTTTTTGTATTTTACTTACCTCAAAAAGAAGACCATGAACCGTAGTGAAGCACTGACTCCTAGAATGAGGCAGGTAATTGTGGTGAAGCACAGTACTGATGGTGCAGCAGAATACTGATGGTGAAGCACAGTATTGATGGTGAAGCACAGTACTGATAGTGAAGCACAGTACTGATGGTGCAGCAGAATACTGATGGTGAAGCACAGTATTGATGGTGAAGCACAGTACTGATAGTGAAGCACAGTACTGATGGAGACAGTGAGTCTTGTCAAAATATATACGTCATGCAGCTTTGACTCATGTAAAGAGACAGTGAGTCAGAGTGATGCGCTTTCTTTGACTCTTCAATGGGGATGGCTATGGTGGACCATGTGACCCAGATTCTTTTTATTTACAGGAGGAATCTTTGCTGTTCTGTGGCCCTGTGGGAGCCCTCAGTCATCCCCCATCGCTGAGAACCTCCCACCCATGTTCTGCTCTTACCCTGTTCCCATGGCCTCTTTCATTCACGCCCCTGCTGGTTCTTCTCAGCTTGGCACCAGGAGCGCTGGCCCTGCCCGCGGTTCCCAGCATTCTCCCGCTCCACTGTCCAACGGGTGTGGAGACTCAGGAGGGGCTGCGTCTCTGAGCGTACGTGACGATCAAGCGTGCATCGCGAGCCGCGGGCCGCAGGGGTGGAGCAGAAGGACAGCGGGGTGCAGTCATGCGGCTCTTCCATATGTCGTCTTCAAGTTCAGGCTCGAAAAGAAAATCGAAAGGTGAAGGCCATCAGTTCAAGCCAGTCATTAAATAAACATGTGACATCTATTATATATGCTGAATTATATACTGACTTAGATACTTACATTTTATTTATTTAACAGATGCTTTTATCCAGTTGAGAAGACAAGGTCGAATAGTCCCTGGAGCATTTGGGATTAAGGGTCTCGCTCAAGGGCCCAACGATAACATCACTCAGCTGACTCAGGGATTTGAACCAATGACCTTCCAATCATAGGTACAGTCAAGGGCATTGGATGTGGCGGGGTGGGCAGGGGGACATGTACCCCCAATATTAATTTAGGTTCACCCCTTCCAATAAATAGACCATTGCATCTAAATTGATAAGTTGTGTCCCTCCCACTATCAAACTGACTCTCTTGGGCCACATAAGACCTCCACAACACCCACAGCAACATTTCATACTGTAACACCAAATACATAAACAGTGCTGCATAGCATTTGATACACAGTGCTCAGTTAGCATTGTATTTTCAGGTGAAACATTGCAACGCAATACACAATGGTATAAATGTTATGGGACTTAATTTCAAGAAATACTCTTATTACTGAACCAGAATTAAAGTGCAGGTTGACACAGATGCCCCAGTGGGGGTTAGGGTCACATATGAAACTGTCTTTCTTTCAGCACCTATGTATTATAATCATCCTGTGAAATCATCCACCACGCAAAAGTCTCTTTTTGGGCTGGACTAACGTTCCCCCCCCCCCCGCACTTTCCTGAAATAGGGTCTCCAGAGGGGGGTGGGGGGTGCGAGGGATGTGTTATCTTCCCAACTGTAAGGGAGAGGGACGGGGTGGTCTTCCGGGAACTATTGTGTTAAGCTCCGGCTCCAATGGAGAAAACATGGCGGACGGGCAGTGTGCCAAAAAAACCAGGTCTGAGCTGTGACCGAACGTCACAGCGGAGGCTGAGTCACACTCCTCAGCCCCTCAATTACTCATGAGCCCCTGTGTCAGATAGGGCCCCCGAGGTGACAACCACAGTGTTTAAAATGGCATTTGCACCGTGGGGTTGGTATCAGTCTCTAGCTTCATACCAAAGCTTGAGAAGTACGATGGGGCTTGGATGGGGCTGCGGAAAATGGCACGATGACACTGGGATGGGTTCCATCAAATGCTTGGAGAAGTGGTAGCCATTGAGGCTTATGGTTGGGTACGTGTGTGAGCATTGTCACATGTGGATGCTGGTGTTGGTCTGGCCCTCCATGGGAACATCTGAGTTGCTGACTGAGGGGAAAGGAGACACCCATCATCATGCATACACTTCAAAGCAAAACGGCCGCCCTCATAGTCCTCTCCATGCAGCCGGTGGAGCCTGTTGTTTCAGCCGTGTGTGGGGGGGGAGCAGACCGTCACACTATCACTGAGGTCATGGCCAGACCACAGGGCCTTCATTATCTCCATGGGGGGTGTTCTGCGTAGGAACAACCCTAACAACCTTAACCCTAACCCTAAGCTTGGAGTATGCGATGCATGGTGTTTGGAGAGCTGCACGGAGATGTTATCTATCCTCATCCTCATCCATCCCCACGGACATCTAAACCATCCGCACCCCACCCCCATATGCACCAAAACCGCCCCCACCTCATCCCCCATACACCACAACCGCCCCCACCTCGTCCCCCATACACCAAAACCGCCCCCACCTCATCCCGCATGCACCAAAACCGCCCCCGCCTCATCCCCCATGCACCAAAACCGCCCCACCTCATCCCCCATGCACGTGGATATCCGTTGTATTACCCCCTTCTCCATTCCCATGCAGCCCTGTAATCTCCCTTGAGTCTCCCATCAAGAAGTTCTCACTGGCCACTAGCTGGTCATTAGCATACTGTACCAATCCACTGTCACCACATCTTTTCCTTGTTCCTTCATTACACAAAGGACAACCATTTCCATCAGATACAAAGAAAGAGGACGACACTTTGTAGCCAGAATACATATCTTTATTAGGCTGATAAAATACTGCTCGGAAAAAACAAACACAAACAGCACATCTCACCCCATAAGTTCTTCGTCTCACACGGTGCATCACTGCTACAGAACGTCAGAGGCAAATAAAGAGCTGTAACGTGTCAGTGGATAACCACAGAAATAAACAGACCAACAGATACAGCACAAGGGCTCATAAGTCTGGTTGAGAGAACTCTAAGTGCTCATCAATTATCCATACAGTCAGCAAATCATCTGGGAATAGTATCAGACACTTTGGGTGAGGATTAAGGATTAAGTGGCTCTTCTCTGGTGGGGCAATAGCAGAGATGAGCGAAAGTCGATTCTGAATTGAAACATTGAGTAAGAAATCGGTTAGCTTTTATAGTCAGTAGTAACTACTTTAATCCAAAGAAGAATAACAGAAGCATAGACGTAGATTATTTTTCTCCGACAAAAAAGTGTTTCAAGCACCAGCCTGGAGGGTTAGCCCCCTGGAAAGAGCAAAGGTTAGCAAGCTGGGCCCTTGTCTCGGCAGCCTTCTCTGGTCGACATGTGGAAGGGGAATTGTGGGTATTACCTCTTTCACATGTGCAACGCTAATGTCAGTGAAACAATACAGCTCCTCCTTTTCACACACGCATTGATACAAAGGCTAACAACTAGAAAACAGTGTTCAAAATCGGGAACATCTACTGTCCACAGGGGGCATAATCAATAAATGTCACTATGGCGATAACGCTAAAAATATTTCAGTGCTCTACTTTTCCATTTGACAGACACAAATAGTATTTTTAGAACTCTGGAAACAATTATGTACTGAAAATCAGCTTTTAGTGGACTTCTTGTATATGAGACCTTGGGGTGAGGGGACTGAATATGGAGTATGGAAGGTGTTTCACTGGACTGAAGATCATTCAGCAAGGTGGTAAGCAAAGAGGATGCAACAGCCTGGAGTCTCCACTTTGTCTCTAATGTAAATGTACAGATTCGAAACGGCTTTGGCAAAATACGGGGAAATTAGCTTCTTGTGCTACATGCCAACGATGACTCAACAGCTAGTACAACACCCCCTGCCTGCGCTTCATTGGTTCTGTCCATGAATACAATTTAGAACACAGAAAATGCAGAAGAGTAGAAATGGTATGATCCTACTAAAACATCAAGGGTTCCCAAACCTCTTGGGCACCATTAGCCATTTCACCTCTGGCAATCCTGAATCTGCTAATTATGGGTTTGATTAGGCTAGTTGATTAGTTAAATCAGATTATCTAGTGGTGGTATTATATGGAATGGCTGGAAGTCCTCAAGGGGATGTTTGGAAACCTCAGGTTTAGATGAATATTGAAGATAAGGACCCCATCCTAGAAGCCAACAGTGGGCCAGCAAGGTGAGGAACCATATGGAGGGAGAGACCAAACGCTCCAGATCTGAGGGGGCATGGAAAAGGTCACATGGTTGGGTTCTTGTTGTTGTCAGGATGGCACAGGCTTTCCATGTAGGTCTCCAGGAATGGTAGCTCCTCTCCAGAGCCATGGATCCTCAGAACTCTGCCGTGGAGATCCACACAACACTGAGCCAGAAAGGGATGCATAGGAATTTAACAAAACAGGGCAAACATGATTCGTTACCACAAAGAACAAATAGTGCAGCATTTTGTACCGAGTAATGTATTTCACATAAATTACCCCTTTCATATAAAAGTACAAGAAATTGACATCGATAAATATCTGCTAAGTACCTAAACAATCGTAGTAATAAATATGCTCCACACAAGGCTGAACTGGAAATTTACCATTCAGTCTTTGTAAACGTTTCCATGAATCATCCACCCAGGTATGTTTGGCATTTCAAAGTGAGATTATCAGCTATTGAAAGCAGTTATTTCATACGGTGCCAGAGTGACGAATGAACCTGAACAGAAGAGGACATTTAAAATGCCTGGCCCTTAAAGTCCATTTCACTTATCTGCTCACCAAGAATCTCAACGTTGTAGCTATTACAGAGCCACGTTGGATTTGGCGACAGCTAAGCTACCTGACAAAACAGCTGGCTGGGTTTACACTTGAAAGGATTGACTTAACCTCAGTATACGCCGCGTGAAAATAAAACAGCTCTGGTCAAATCTCCTCCACTGGGGCTTTTCCTTCAAGGCACCATAGCTTTGGTGATGCGGCCGGTTTTTGTTTTTGAAAGTCAGCAGCTCTGGAAATCCCTCACGGCTCCAGTACAGTTTCCTCCACGGCACACCGAAGTTAAATCAGCCAGATTCATGTCAGCGCGCTATTTTAAGAATGTCTGAAAACATACTCCATTATAAAATTAGATTAAATTCTCAAAAGGAGCTGCCCAGAATGATGGAGAAGTACTGGGAGTCCTTTGTGGGCAATGGAAGCTCTGTTAAAATCTATTCTTGTGCAATATATTGACATTTCAAAATTTCTTTTCCTGTTTCGCTCATAGGTATCGCTGACGTACTTATCCCATCATGCTGTATTTTAACGGAGTGATTTGGCTTAAGGAGTCTAATCGGCGGGACTTGGGGCTTCGACAGAAAACCTACCAATTCAGCTTTGTCATATTCTACCAAGTTAATCAGTCCCAGTGTAGGAATGTGCTCAAGGCAAAGGCAAATATGAAGTAACGGGATATTTACAAAGCGGAAAGGCTTACTTTCAGTTCCAGCAGAGTCTGGAGACCCAGGCACAGATCAAAGACGTCCTCCTCTGAAGAGGAAAGAAAACATGGGGGGGTGGGGCCATGCTGAGTGCTGCTGACTGATGGACTGAAGACGCCCTGAAGGAGTGGGGTCCTATTGACAACCGCTACATGTGGTTTTCTAATAATCCACAGTTATGTAAGCTGGCTGCTTGTGACTTAGTCAGAGGCAGTTATTGCTCGATTTGCATTCTGTGTCCCGGGTGTTTTCCGAGGTGCATGATAAGCTTATACATTCAAGTCCTGACACTGCAGACGTTGCTTCTTTTTAAAGGACAAACGCACAAAAATTTGACTTGCAAGTCCCAAAAAATGCAGAGAGAGTTAAAAGACACAGAGCTTGTTATTATCATGTAAAATGCTGGATTCTGTGTAAAAAAAAAAAATTGCCATGCAGTTGCAACAATAATGCTACCAGAATGCTTGTCACTCCATCTTTCTTTTGGTAGGTCATTTTTTGCCTTCAAATCATTAGCATATAATTGAAAATTTATAGTGAAACGACCCTGCAAGGACCTTACCAACAACATGCGCAGAGCACTGCACCCTCCCTTTGCCTAGCTGCAGATGCAGGTCCTTCACTGTAGGGGGCAGTGTGGTCACGGGGCAGCCGCGTTCCTTTTGACCCTCCGGAGTGGGCAGCAGCCTATCAGTAAGAGCACGGCGGGGATCATGTAACAACAACATATCAGAAACAGGATCCACGAACGGATGAGCAGAGACGGCAACAGAACACATAACAAAGGCCAATGACAGCTGGAAATCAACCACAGAGAAGAATATATACATAACGGAAATTCACACATAGGAAGACTGAGCAGTTGTTATTAACCAAATCCTCCTGTACATTGCCACCTGAAACTACTGATATCTAGAATTAAGCTTACAAATAGAGATACTCTTAGATAGTGAGGTCTGCTGTGGACGTCCCACACAATACATTTTGCATGTCCATTGCATTTGGATCCTTTGCGGCCTTAAAGTGACAGCAGCAGATCATGAGGTCTTGCACTGTTTAGCTTCCAGCTGCATGAAGGTTTCTCAGTGAGAACTCTCACCCGAGTCTTCGGCAGCAGGTGTGGGAGATGCGGTTGACCTGGCAGCTTGTATTTATGGAGGCCTTCACTTCCTTGTCACAACACTGCAGATTAAAAAAGCACAAAATTGAGCGACATGTCTGCACTGCGAGCGTCCAAGAAGAAAGCAATTAGACAGCACAAGCAATAGAAGCTTCACCAAACTTTTGGTTTCCTAATGAAAGGCATTTAGACATAATGAACAGTGCAGTTCTCTATTTGCACTCCCAGGCTGTACATAAATTTGCCACATCAAGATGTGAAAGTATTTTATTTAGGACCAGAATTCATAAAAAAAAAAAAAAAATACAGATTTTCACACTGCCAGCATTTTAACATATACAAATACATATACACAATATTTAATCATAAAGGGCACTGAGCATTGTGTTTCTTTCCGGAAGGAGAATGACAGTAAGCTGAAAATTCTGATCTTTGTGTCAGTCAGGTGATAAAGCATTTAGAACACATTACGTTGTTACTGAAACCTGTCTCTGTGTCTTTCCCTATTGTATAATCTGCCACTGGCTGAGTATGTGACTATGGCCCGCAGCTGGAGCACTGGTAAAATTAAATGGAATTCAATATAGTCATATAGACCATAGCTTTACAATGTACACGCTACATTTTATTACATGTTTAATTTTTTACATTTCGTTTTTATAATGTATTTATGGGTTTAAATCAAATAATGAATTTAATTATTGTATATCAGAAAATTTTAGATAAATAAAAACCCCAGTATTGCACACAAATGCTGTGCAGGGACTCTTGCAGGACATGTCAACGCCAACAAAATTACCAAATAAGAAGCAGATTACAGTTAATAATTATGTACAACCTAGAGCTGTCTTATTTATGTTTATAATGCAGGTTTATATTTAAACTGAACTACTATAATCTTAAAGGGATTATTGCATATCTCCTAGTTCTGTGCACACACAGCTGTCATTGTCCCCTTAATACAATTAATTCTCTTTGCCGTCGACTATCACTGTTGACAGAGAAGACTTTACAGTTTCTTTCCTCATTCTGCACAGTGGGGCTTAATATTCAGCTAATCAGTAGGTAAACTTCCACACTGCCGTGACTGGCTGGGGGGGGGGCAGCTCTTATTAAACCTGTCACTGTACTGTGACCTCTGGCCGCCTCCGAGAAAAGGCAGCATGTGTGACATGAGCACAGAAAACTGCATCCATGCCATCCCGCTCCAGTTCCTGAAAGCAAAGGAGAATTATCCGTGTTTACAGGCTTTCCGGGGGTTTGTGCTCTATACTTATCACCTGTTGAACTCCAGCTCAGTTCAGACGTATTTTGTCCAGTTTATTTCCCCCCCCCATCTCTTAATCAGACAGTCAACTGGGGCGGGTCACGGTTTACAGTGACCACGTCATGCTCCAGGCTATAGGGTTGTCATCAAATCTACTTTGTTCCCCCTAAACCTCACAGCTTCGCCAGCCAGCCGCAGCGTGTAATCGTCTGTCTGGCTGCCGTGTAAATATTCAGCTTTCACTGCTCAGCTGTGAAATCTAAAAATAGCTTGAGGATTATTAATTGGAAGGATTTTTTTAAAGTCAACATTTAGCAATCTGCACAGAAAATAAGCACGGAACAGTTTAATTTAGGGTCCAGTTGACAAAAAAAAAAAAAAAAAAAGTTAAAGTCAAGTGCCACTCATCAACCACAAATGAGGATTTCACAGAGAGTTACTCAAGGTATCAATCTGCTTATCATTATTTTTTTAAAATCCATAAAAATTAGTTAACTTTTCATTGACTGCATAATTTCTCATTAATTGTGGATGAGTCACAGTTACAGAGTGTGCATATTGGAACAGACACCCATGAAGTTCTACTAAAAAACAAATTATTGGTGGAGTGACATATGTGTGGAGTGAGACACATTGTTCTGTTCGATGTTTGGAGTGCAGTTCTCGCTCGTTCAGCTTTACACTCTGCTGACATTAACAGTGAAACCTCACACACAGCCACAGGTCACTCAGACCGTACCGGCTTAGTTATATTCAGTTAGTATAAAGAGGTTTGCAAAAAAATGAAAATGTGTTTGATGAATGAGGTGCTGGACATTGTCAAAAAAAAAAAAAAAAAAACATAATACAAACAAAAATCATGATTTTGAAAATTCAAAATTTACTACATGCTGGATCTAATACAGCTGTTTTCATTTCCAAAATCAGGTGTGAATTAGGTGAAGATTGTAATGTATTAAAGACCCATTGGAAGGTGACTGTGTACTGGCCAGACATTAATCTCAGGTTCTCACACAGTGCCTGGTACATACACTGCATTATCTGTACCTTTAAAACCAGGGTACTGGGCCTGTTTTGTGTTGTAACATGACCCTGTTGATTTGGTTTTGAAATGGGTTTAGACCAATAATTGACCACATTAAGTAATTAAGAACGGCTGAGAAATTCTGATCTGCACAATTTGACTCACAGGACTGACTCGGTTGCCTTAGCTTGTCTAAGGCAGTGTTTCGCAATCTGGTGCTTGGGGACTCACAGACAGTCCAGGTTTTTGCTCCCTCCCTGAAAAGTGTGGACTGTCTGACAGGGAGCTCGGAGGGAGCAAAAACATGGACCGGCTGTGGGTTCCCGAGGACTGGATTGGGAAACATCGGTCTAAGGTTTTGCAAATGGTTGCTTGGGGAATAGAGGAAATTGATACGCTCAATTGTGATACTCTTAAAGAAAGCACTTACCCTAGATTGTGTAGAAGACAGATATACATCCATGTAAACTGATTACATTTGAAAGACAAAGCTTTTAGTTCTGTAATGCATTGAAAAACAATGACATAATCAAATAAAGTAATTTTGCTAATGGAAATACTTTGTTGCTGTTCACATGACATTTATATGTTAGAGAAAAAATAGGCTGTGTAAGAGTTTTCATCACTGTGGCTGTTGAGCCAGGTGGTCATTGTAGCAGTTGTTGGCATATTGTTAAGGCTGTATTAAAGCAGACCGCAGAGCAGACTTTCCATCTCTCATCACACCACAGATGCACTGTGATGGGAGCTATACAGATCTGCTGGCGTGTCTGTGAGTGGCTTGTTAATACCAGACTAACACTGGCCAAGCTGAGGCCCAGAACAGAATGTGCTGTGGACATTACAGTATATCTTCTGTTTACACACCGTTACATGTATGATCGTATAGATCAGAGAGCCAGCCGTGATCCTCAGGTGAGGAACCTTCTCCATCTCCATCAGGTGGCAACAAGAGCCTTGGCGTCTCTTCGGGTGGACGTGTCCACTGATTGGACCGTCCCCTTAGAAGATTCTCCTGTCAGATTTCATTCTGCAGCTCTGCGGTCTTCATCTGCTTACCGTTCAAGCCGTTGTACAACATCTAGCTTTTATCTACATCTAGTTAATAGAGTGTACAAGCCTTTAAGACCGTTTCTATCCTCTGCATACAATACCCGGCGTTACGTCAACGACTCTCATTAATTTTATAACATCTTTTTTCATCCTTTTCATTTCTGTATGACTGTTTCGGCTCCGTTTCGTCTTTCATCATTTCAGCATTTTCCAGGGCGGTGGGGGGGGGGGTTTCAATCTGGAGAATCAGGTGGCATTAAATCTCCAAGGTTTTCTGCCTTTTAACAGCCTCTGGTTGTTATGTGTTTGTGCTTTTAGACATTTAATAGACTTGTGGATATTGAGGATTTTTTTTTTTTATCAGTCTCAGCTTGTCAGGTCCCTCTTTGTGCAGCAGGATGAGTCATGCTGATAGGTTCTTGCCATTAAGTGTGTAAATAGCTTACAGAGGTTCCGATGACCGGACACCGTTAAGATATCAACGTCTCATCATTTTATGTCTCCATTATTGCAAATATGTAAAATGAATCGTAGCGTCTCTTCAGCCAGACATACTGCTTTCCCCAAAGTTTAGTTTTTATTTGAGGACTGGAGAAGGAGTTCTTGTAGCCTTCAGCTTTTGTGCTTTCAGGTGAGGCAGTGTGACACCGTAATTTTGAATGTGAATATCTCCATAGACTGCCCAGTGATGGACAGGCATTCTCTCCAGGCTGTTCCTCAGCCATGTTGTTGGGAATAAGATCCAGGCTTCAGACTCTGATATAACTCTACTAGATAACCAGTTGGTAAATGGATGGATGGATGGATGGATGGATGGATGGTGCCATAGATAACAGGCAATTGAACTAGAGACATCAGGGAGTTCCTATTAAAAGCCAGGTTTGAATACAAACTGATCGTAGACTTTCCTTACCTTGCACTGGACCACCAAAGCAGTGAGAGTCGCTGCCGTCTTCCTCTCCTCCATTCTCAGGCTCTCGTCTCTCCGGCCAGCATCTGATTTCTTATTTGCCGCCTTCTCGCTCTGCCACCGCCCATCAGATTTGCTCACAGCCTTGCCGGCCTCCTCCTCTTCCTCTTCGTCTTCCTCCTCCTCGGACCTCAGGCTCCTCTCACTCTCCTCAGGGGATTCCCTCTCTTCCGTCGAGTCATCCGCCGTGCTCTCGCTCTTCTCCTCTGGCTCCGCCCCCTCCTTGCTGTCCGCTAGCGGGGAGCGCACCCGCGCAGAGGCGTCCCGGGCTTCGCCTCGCAGACGCGGTATGTTGCCCTCCAGGAGGCGCCGTTGCACTATGCAGTGTGGTTGCTGTGGAGAGATGGCGAAGGAGAACGCACGAAACAAAGTCAGGGGTCAGCTCCAGATATGTAGGGTAAAGCTTTCTGGAAGGGTATTGGGTCATAACTCAGGATGAAATTGATCTTCTTTTGAAAAAATATTCTATGTCCACAAAATAACTTAGTAACTGAGCAAAAGAATGTTAAGTAATTTTGCCAATATAAAATATTTGCAGAAATATAATGTCTGTATTTAAATAATGTTATGTTACGTATTTTAATAACGTCAGAGTTCAAACATACGGAGGTGGAGGGTTCAGGTCAAGTACAAATCCAGACCAAGATTTTGTTTCAGCCAACCAGGTGAGTACTCTGTGTCTGTGACTCTTTATACTCAACTGCTTGGTTGAAACTAAATCCCGGTCTGGACATGAAATCTCACCTCTGCAAACATGGCAGACCAAAGCCTAATCTGACAATCAGTTTACCCCATTTAATTGCTCGATGAACGATCATACACTTGGTGGCGGAGTGATAGGATTCCTGTTAGTAAATAATAGACGGAAACGCGTGAGCCTTTTGCCATTCACTGACGTGTTTTCCCACGGGGAGTCAGGCCAGCTTTAAAGTGAGATACAAGGTCAGTCAGCTCCAGCAATGTCAAAGACATCAATAACGTCACTGGAAGGCAGTAAAGTCAATTTATGCTTGCTAATCATTGTTGGAACTAATGTAGCCAGCACAGGCTGCGTGGAAAAAAGGCTCAAGTTTATCATTATATAATAACTAATATAAATGACTTATTTATATGATAAACATAATTGCACATATTCATATGAGGCACGTCCCCTAAAGCCAATATAATGCTGAGGTTTTTTTTTTCCTAATTTCCTGTTTTGCTGTTGATGGGCATGTGGGAATGTAAATACGTGCATTTTCCCCTGTAGTTCAGACACAATCAGCTTCGACTCTGAGGCAGGTCATGCACCAGTGAGCTGGTGCTAGCCAGTTTCCTGACCAGACTCAACTCAACAGGATCAACTCAGCCACCAGAAAACCAGAAAGCAGCAGAAAACCCAGCTGCCGGTCAGGCTTTGTCGTTTATAAACATGCGCGTTGCCACAGGGACGGTAAACGCACAGGGACGGTAAACGCACAGGGACGGTAAACGCACAGGGACGGTAAACGAACAGGGATGGTAAACGCACAGGGACGGTAAACGCACAGGGATGGTAAACGAACAGGGATGGTAAACGCACAGGGACGGTAAACGCACAGGGATGGTAAACGCACAAGGACGGTAAACGCACAGGGACGGTAAACGCACAGGGATGGTAAACGCACAAGGACGGTAAACGCACAGGGATGGTAAACGCACAGGGACGGTAAACGCACAGGGACGGTAAACGCACAAGGATGGTAAACGCACAGGGATGGTAAACGCACAGGGACGGTAAACGCACAGGGACATGCGCACAGCTGTATGATGATAGCCACGCTTCACTTTCAAGGCCCAGGGGAGGTCACAGCTCTGTTCTAAATGGATCAAATTCCAAACTCAATAAAAAAAACAGTTATTTCTCTGGGCACAGTCCCTCCACAGCTGTGTCGCCCCTGGAACATGGACCCTGGGGTCCTCAGCCCGGCCTGCCTTTGTCACCATGTCCCCGTCATCCTTTCATTACAGGCACATTATCCTGCCGCCTCAGTCCTCCCTCATCATGTTTTATAATCCAGTCAGCGCACCAGGGTTAAACGCGACTGCAGAAACAGCAGAGCAGACAAGGGACACTGCTTGTTCTGACGGGGGCGACAGACAGTCACGCTAAAAAGGGCCCCCCCCCCCCCCCCCAAAGAAAAAAAAAATCATATTTAAAAACTCCTTCACAGCATTTGTCTGCTTAGATTCTCAACATCAGATACCCTTTTTATTAAACAGAAAATACATGGACACACCCACAAGCTAACATACTATTTTACAAATACGCACTCAAAACAAGAACAATTACCATTACTGTGAATGAGAATGCAAATTAAAATCTTTAAATTCCCCCAGTTCCGGTTTACATAGAAATAATGTTTTATACATGAATCGCTTCTATTTTCAGAGCAGTGCATTGTGGGAAGGACACGGCCAAGCTCACTGGGACTGTGTTATATAAACCTCTGCAAATCTAGACCTTGAAGCGGCTCTGTTCCAAGAGCTGTAACAAATTCACACATGATTGAAAAGAAAGAGAAAAGACGACTAAGTATATGAAAAGCATGGGGAATACCACAGTGCTTTAAAGAAGATGGATAAACATCACTGAAAGATGGAGAGTTATTACCAGGCAAATGCCAAGGGGTCTGACCTAAACTCTTTTACAGGAGAGTTTGAGAGTGTGACTGAAGATGAGAGATTTGCCGGGGGGGGGGGGGCATTAGTGAGGTTGATAAAAAGAGGAATGAGTGTCAGTGTTCGCTGCTACCTTGACGTCCTCTTGTTTATTTTTGCTTTTTTGGCAGTCTGTGAAAATGCTTTTGCTTTTGCTACTTTGTGAATGTCACCCCTTCCAGTCTGTGTTGGCTATAAATGGGGGAAAGGCCGATCATGTGCTGCGTGACTCTGCGAGTTAGGACTCCGTGTCTGTGATCGGTAGGTTGTTGGTTCAATGCCTCGCTAGGGTCCTTGGGTCCCTAAACCTAATTGGCCCAGGAATGTTGGTTGACCCTGTGTTCTGACCCCAAAACCTGCTGTAACCTGTGTCTCTCATGGAGAACATGGTGGCATAAGTGATTAAAGTATCACTATTCTATTCTGTGAGATGCGGGAGGGTGCTCATGGGCCAAAGCCACCATCAAGTTGTTGGGCCAGTTTGCATATGCTTGCATCCCTCTTTAACCTCTGACATTCCCACTTTACTAACCTGATCTCTGTCTTTGTTGATGCCCAACACACGCCCCCACCTCCTACAATCCAAACACCTACTGCCTTTGGATAGCGGCTCCATCCTCATTCGCCGGGCTCTATCACCACCTAAATCCCTGGGATTACTGCCACATCCATCATCTGTCTCCCTCTGCATTCTGAGCAGCTCTCATCAGATCGGGCCTCTCCTTACAGACCACTGAGATCGCGCTGACGGCAGCAGTCGCACGAGACTAACTCTAACGATAGGCTTTTACACTGGGCTTTGCGAGTGGGATGCAACAACAGGCCCTTTTGGCGGGGGCGGGGGTGGGCTTGCCCTTTTCACCTGAACAACCAATGATCACGAGGGGACCACCCCCCCCACGATCATGAAAATTTACCAAAAGGGACCCCCCTCCCCCCCAGAAATCAGTACCAGTCTGCCACACCCCCCCCCCCATTCGAGCGCCTGCCCCTTGTAAAGTCTGTGCCTGTCACTGTGCCACAACATGGTACGGTATGAAGTACGATGTGCAGGGTGTG
>JAODLC010000065.1:25209062-25224842 GCA_026781145.1 Hippopotamyrus pictus | reverse complement strand
CCCCCTCTCCCTCCCACCCCCTCCTTCCCCCTCACACACACACACACACACACACACACACACACACACACACACACGCTTCTCTGACTTCCTCTGCGCACATCGTTGCCACACTATCATCCATTACTTCTCCCCGTGATGGAAAAAAACAGCCCTGACCTTCCATTCTCCCGTCACCGACTTGTAATACGGACAGACTGTCCAATTTTCTTTTATCTAAAATTCCGCCATTCGTTTTTTTCCATTGACAGCTTCTCATACTCTAGCCTTGACCCTCAGAAAGCGAGCCTGACATTTCCCATCCCCAACTACCCAATTCTGGAGGGAGTATGTGCCAGGCATTGAATCACTGCATCTTCAAGCATTACGGCCCCACGCTGTTACTGCCAGACGGCCCAGTGCCTGGTGGGTGATCAATGCTGCCAGTTGTGTAACAGGCAGACTGGACGGGCATGAGGCACCTGTCTATTCACCAGGGTTCTGTAGAACCCCCTCTGTCTGTAATAGATGTAGAGTACTTCTAAGGAGTATTACACACTAGTCTATATAGCATTGGCTAGGAATTCAGGAGTATTAAATGCTAGTGTGAAGCAGTGAGCCAGTATTTATAAAGTATGGGCACCTATTTATTTATCAGCAGAGAATATGCTGATTAAGGAGCAAGAGGAGGGCACAGAATTCATAATCTGCAGTTGTTGTTATAATAAAGAAAGGATGGATTTAAATCATTAAGCAATTTTGTGAGTGAAATATCTTTTATGTATTGCCCCATATATTAGTTCAATAAAAAATAGAACTCCCCCAGCAGCAATAATGAGTCTATGACTGTGAAAAATGTGTTGTTGTGTGTCTGCGTTTTCAATCGATTGGCCTGCCGTTTGTGGTCCCGCTGTGCCGAGCGGTAAATCATTTTAAATTCACCTCAGGCTCATTTATAAAAGGGAACTGTCGCCATCTCCTGGTAACTTTTATGCATTTGATTGCAGAAAAGCTCGCAGTTTGTTTTTTTATTAAAGGTGACAGTTAAAATGGGCATTCTGGCTTTGCCCCACTGTCATCTCATTTTCCGGACAGACCATGTGAGGCATGTTTCCTCTTTGCTTAGTTCCCGCGCTTGATTTGCTTGTGATGGCACATGATCGTCGTAAATGGAAGGAAATCAGATCAGGTTGCATTTACAGGAGAAATGAGGAATATAATGAGGAGGAGGGATAAATGGAAATGTTAACATGGGGCGAGGTTTAATGTATAATAATTGCACATATAATTTGGCACACTTAAAAATGAGACATCCACTACCGACAGATGTGTGTGCAGTGACCCCTCGGAAACTACTCAGTAGTAATAATGGCCAGGGTGCTTCTTCGTCCCATTTAATCGTGACTACAAATGATTTCTTCCGCTTTAATGCTCGAAAGGCAAAGCGTGTCCCATATTGCCAGTCGGGTTGCTAGGACAGGTGGCGACAAAGCCGAGTAAACACTATACATGTACCTTCAGTGTCCGCCGTCTCCCTTATAAGTGACCCTGACACGTGTTTGATCGGCTAATGCGGCTGCGCACGATTGCCGCTATGAATGATCTGCGCTGTTTTCCGTCGGCGTAACATGGAAAAAAATCGTAAGAGTGTCCATATTTATTTATGTTCGGGAACAAGTCCGATGTATTGGCATGGCCCATGGCCGTAGGTTACTGCTACAACCTGATAAGTGGTTATACCATTTTTGTTTTGTTGTTCTCCGTTTCTGCATGTGTTGTACTCTTGTCTCCATGACCACTGTCTCTACAGCAGGTTCCAGTCAAAATGATCAACTGAATGCTTTATTAATATTATGTAGCAGGGAGAACTTTAATAGACTTTAACAGAGCAGAGTCTTTGGTGTGGGGGTGTCAGCATAGGTAATAAGACGTGCTAGTCAGGGGTGTCAGAAGCATTTTGAATGTGGGGGGGGGGAGGGGGGGAGAGAGACACACTGGCATAAAACTAATATTTTATGTTAAATGTGGGGGGGAGTCCAAACGAATAATTATGAAATGTGAGGGGGACACTGATTCATTAAACACTGATTCATATAAATATAATATATGTATGAATTTTGTGAATATTATCCATTGTGCCTCTGCAGGTTGAATAGAACAGCCTTGGTCAGTCTGTAGGTCTGGATCGTGTCACAAATGAGTAATGGATCGAGACTGAACCCCAACCCCAAACTGTACCAATTAAAGAAAAATCAAGACCCCAGACTATACCAATAAAAGAAAAATCCAGACCCTAGACAGTACCAATAAAAGAAAAATAAAGACCCTAGAGTATACCAATAAAAGATAAACCAAGACCCCAGGCTACACAGGCAGCAGAAAGGAGGACTTTTTCAACCCTTAGGCTTGAGACAGAAGCAGAAGAGATGGAATCATCAGACAGTGTAAATCAGCAGAAAAAGATGTGCAAGAGAAAGAAGGCTATAGTGGTCAGGATTCCAGGGGCTTTTGATGAACCCATGGAGGAGCGAGACAGTGGCAGGGAATCCTGGAAAAGGACGGGGAGATCCATCTCCCAGGATGGAGCAGGATACACACCAACCCGACTAGCTTCCAAAGCGGATGGAGGAATCGAGAGAGCAGAGTTGGTTTGGACAAAGGGAGACCTGCAGGGAGGTGTGGGCATAGCCAGGGGGTGGCTTTGTGCCAGTGACATGCTGCTTGTACTGAAACCATTTGGGGTGCAGATCCTCAGGCTACAGCCACCACCAGCTCCCAGAAGAAATGTTTCCATCAAGTACCTGAGGAGGGCCAGAAGGAGGGAACAACAGGCTAATGAGCAGGATCAGGAGCGCAAGTACCGGGGTAGGCAGAGTCCCCCCAGGAAGGCGGCCACTGATTGTCACCTGGACCCCAGTCAGAATGAACAGCTGAGGGCCTGGGTTCATGGGAAGGACCTGCTGGCTAAAAAGGAGAGGCGTGCTAAGAGGAGAGAGAGAAGGGCTGTGAGGAGAGAGCAGAGGAGGAGGGAGCGACAAAAAGAGGAGAGGGCAAAGGTGTCGGAGCAGAAAGTCAAAGAGTGGATGGAAAAGAAAAGCGGGAAGGCCGTTGAGAAACACAAAAGAAAGGAAAGTGAGCTAAGGGAGCAGATATCTCACACAGGGGAACAGATGAGAGGCACTGTGGAAGCTTCTAGAGCAGGCAAATACAAGGGTGAAGGATTCTTCCGACGACCAGCAACAAAGCGCATGTCTAAGTTGGCTGGTGTGGTTCCCAGTCAACCAGAAATGCAAATTGGGTATCCAGCTGCAAAACCGCATCCTTCAGTTAGGAGAGATCCTGTTACCCCGAATAATGGAATAGAGAGGAGACCATCTGCACCACCGCTGGTTGGGAAACTTGATCAAGCAGGTGTCCCTGCAGAGGCTGCCGACCATTCTGTGCTTCAGGTGGATGTAAAGTCAAGGTTGAAACTAAGCAGGATAGAGCAAAATGTTACCAGTGTGGTGGGACTCAGTAATGATGTTATAAAACATAAGGCACATAAAGCAGGCTTGCTTTCCTCCAAGGAATCTAGACAAGTGAAGGAAAAGGCAACACTAAGACAAGACAGCAACATCATGGGATTTCAGGGGTCTAAAAGCAACCCGAGACCGCAGGGCAAGCGGGTGGATGTAACACGGGCCATCCAGTGGCCTCAGGATACCAATTGCAATCTTAGAGGTCATTCCACCAGAGGGACTCGCAGTGAGATGCTGCAGAAGAAGGTAGAAGAAGGGATGGAGAAGAAGCCAAGGGTATGTAAGGAATCTAAGCTGGATCCTCAACTGAAGCACCTTCTCCCAGGATCATCCAGGAGGAGGGGACTTGTCACACTGCATGGGACAAAGAAGGTAGGCAGTGACATCACTTGTCGCAACGCTAATGAAAACACTCATGGACGTCATAAGGCGGTAACAGCCGAGCGGCCCTGGCTGGATGAAACCAGGCTGAAATCTTCAAATAAACAGGATTTGAAGATGCAGCACAAAGAAGCAACAGCATCACCCAAAGTCACAGGAAAGCACGGAGCCCTTATAGCTTCTCGCGCTATTCGGCTAAGATCAGACGGACCCACCGACCATTGCACCCCGGGGACTAGTGTGCAAAAGAGACTGGGGGGCAGTGCCCAAGGGATGCAGGAAGGCATGAGACTGTATGAGAGGCCAGAGCCTCAGGGTAGTGAAGCCCAAGAGCTTTCAGACTTACCTATATGAACAGCTCCAGAGTTTGTTCAAAAACTATAGCAACAAGCATGAGGACCCCAACACGATATAATCTTATAGTCAATATTTAGTACAATTATCTTTGGTTTCCTTCACAGTAAAACTATTTAAATAATAAAAGCTGTGTAGAAATACTGTACCACTGTTAATATATTGATATTTTATTCCATGCTGTTAACAGGACAGACATACTATTCAATTTTAATTATATTCATTTTTTTTTTAATATAGCATCTTTCTCAACACATTGAGCCCATGGCAAGACTGGCGGTAACAAGAGTGTGTGGCAAACCATTGCTACATCATTTATATAAAATGGTGCATGAAACAGGGAAAAGGGAAGAGAGAAAGAACACCAGAGGAGAGCGGAGGAGAGGAATCCAAGAAAATCTTCTGGGGGTCCAAGATCAACTGGCAGCCCAATTAAAGAATAAAGTAATAGGTCTTCAGTCAAGATTCAAAAACTGAGACAAATTCCGCATGATGAACACGAGCTGGCAAACCAATCCACCATATAGTGGCCCTGCAGCTAGAGGTTTTAGTGCCAATTGTTACCTTATTTATATGTGAGATGACAAGGAAGCCTGCATTCTGTGATCTGAATGTGCGATGCTGCTTTTGAATGTGAATCGGTTCTGGTGGGTAGGCAGACACTTGATCTTTGAGTGCCTATTGTGTAAGTAGAACTTTTGAAGTCACTCCTGTACCTAACAGGAAACCAGTGCAGGGATCTATGAGCAGGGGTTAGTAGCTTATTTACAAATCTTGTTTCCATAGAAACATTCAATAATTTTTTTCAGGAATTTTTATCTCATATTCAAAAAAGGCAAAAAATGGCAGTTGATTGGCCTGATGTTCAGTTGATGTCCAGTTGCATAAAATGGAGTCCCAAGTTCTGGCAGAAAGATACCTACTGAGACTGACATTGTATGACGTGGAGAACCTTCCTTCTGTCTCAGGTTAGTTTATGATGTACATTGATTTTTTTTCATATTGTAAGATTTCTAGGAGCCTTGTCATTTCACCTTTGTATTGTATCTGTACTGCCTTACAAAGGCAAGACAGTAACTATGTTGACACCAAAACTGAGATAAAATGGGCTGTTTTGACTATCCAGCCGTATGTGTAGTAGGCAGGTAAATGCTAGTGTTTTCTTCAAAACTGAGCATAGCTGAATTTGCACTTGACAGTGGTTCTCAAACTTCTTGTCTGGAGATCCTTAAAAAATGATAAAATTCCCCCCCAAGAAAATTCACCATTGTGGGTACTCGATGGCGAGATGTGCCAAACAGACAGGCAGCCTACAATACCTAAGATACTTGACACTTTTTATTGTTCTCTACTATCATTAGTTGCTGGTAACTGTTGTTAAAAATTATTGTTAATCTTCTTAATTTTGGATTACTACTTTTTAGAATTTAACTCCAAAAAAGATTTTATATATTAATAAATTCCATTTGTTTATAAATCTTTAACTATGACTAGCTGTGAGTCATTCTGGACAAATATGCCTGGAAATCAATAAAAGATGAATGAATGTTTACAAAAACAGCAGGCAGCTTCAACATCGATAAATATGGTTAACAAATATTGTCAGTCAAATGTTACTTCTATTTTCGTCCTCCAGATGGCTGGATGGATCTGTTGGTCCCCACTGAAACCATATCAGCACGGGTCACCAACCTTCAGGAGGCGGCCCTGACAATCCACAGTGTACTCTCCCTGGCCCACAGCCTCCCGTATTTGTACGACCGTGTCATGGGCGATCCCTACAGGATGAGGCAGGTTTATCCCTCCTTTCTCCAAGTGGACATCCTGCTCCCTAATTACACACCCCCAGAAAGAAACACAAGCCTGCCGTTCCCTCATGCCACCCCCATGGATGTGACCTCAGAGGGTATCACGACCTCACCCTCAGACTGGATGCAGTGTGACGGCTCATTTGTGCCACACTGCAGTGCCCCCTCAGGCGGAGAGTGGACCACTGTGAACCTCGGTGACCAGACCTGCTTCAGGTTCTTTGCCCCAGTGAGCTACACGGAGAATTATGCTGATATTGTGGGGAGATGCACGGTCACCGACTACACGGCCTATGGAGACTGCCTGTTCTCTGTGGTGGTGGACCTGCTCACCAAGGAGGAAGGTACTTAATTTTCAAGTGAACTGAGAGAAAAATACCAGATGATGCCAAAGACTTCCTGTGGAGAAAAACAAACATGACACATACTCCCTGAATCACTTTCTTTTTAATTTCCAAGGCATCGATAGGAATGGCAATTAATAGGAGGAAATGAAAAGAATCTCTTAAGTAAAACGGTGTAGCAAAATGCTTTTTCTTCAGTTTTCAATGATCAAAAAAAGATATTACAAGAGATTTTTGCCACTCTAAGTGAACTAACATTTTAAAATGTTTACATTTCAGTATGTCCTCATAAGGCCTCTGTTCATACCCTGCCACCAACTTTTCTACAGCAAAACAGTAGTTTTGGTCAATAGCTAGTAACAAAATAGAGCTTGTTTTACTATTGACTTTTGTGCATTTTGTGCAATTAGCTTTAATTTATAACAAACAATCTATCACTGGTTTAAAGAGCTGTTGTACTTTGCTACATGTATCAAATTTAGTATATTTTATCATAAGCAAAAGATTATTTTAAAGATAATTCTCATGGTAACTTAAACGAGTCTAAGTATCATTTTGGGTCAATCATTGAGGGATTTAAAAACAATAATAGTAAAACCAATATTTAGATACATTTACATATACATCAATCTTCCATACCGCTTATGCGGTA
The DNA here is from genome assembly GCA_026781145.1 of Hippopotamyrus pictus. Taxonomy (NCBI): domain Eukaryota; kingdom Metazoa; phylum Chordata; class Actinopteri; order Osteoglossiformes; family Mormyridae; genus Hippopotamyrus; species Hippopotamyrus pictus. The sequence continues at coordinate 25,217,803 of JAODLC010000065.1, read as the reverse complement.
CAGGGTCTTAGTGAACATTTAGATTTTTTTCTTATTCATCTGGTTCTTCTGTAATGTGCCATCTTCATTTAAAAAAAAAAAAGAGGACAAGAATTACAGGAACTGACAGCACAAATTTAGTTTACAAAGAGATGAAATTCACAAAAGCCATAAGAATTATTTGTTAGTAAACAATACTAATGTACAGTAAATTACATCATATTTAATGACAATTCAAGCTTCCTTAGACTGGGCCTTAAACACTGTCTTAAACACTGGATTAAACACTGTGCAAAAGTCCTTTCTGTGAAATTATATAATGAAAATAAAAACCAAAGTTTTCTCAAAACATACATATGCATACATTTTACATTAGTGTTGAGGTTTTTCTTTTCCTTCAAGTGTGGAACGGTAGTGACCTATCAACTGAAACCTTTGTAGTGAAAACCTAAGGAATGTTCAGGCTATCCTCACATGCAGAGTATAGCAAATGTGTTTTCAAGCGACATTTCTTCTTATATGCTAGAAGATTATTTTTCAGTGTATCTTAGTATAGTGCCACCATAACTATTAACAATTATACTGGTTATGTTATGCTCTTTAGAGTTTGATTTAAACTGTCGGCAAGATAATACTGCAATGCATGTTTCTAAAGTATACTGGTAGTGGGCAGAATGTAAACGCCAATGGACTATCAATTAGGGAGGTGCCAGACTTATGTGCAACTTAAACATAACCGGGTGAAACAGCACGGGACGTCATTAAGGTCCCCCCTGCGGTACAGCGGTCATCCTTTCTGGCAGTCCATTACACATCTTGGAGCTGAGTAAACGAGCAAGATCGCGGGCTGCCCCTATCACATCTGAACCTTAAGCCCACAAAGTCGCACTTTGTGGTCGCACAGAGCTTCCGGACAAGATGACCGTCCTCAGAGAGAACGGCACCCTCACAGCAGAACAGAGGATTGCGATGGTTTGTTTACGTACACGTACCGTAAGAGTGTGCGTACCCAACCACTTTGCCAAGTGGAACTGAAGGATCAAAGTCCTTGATCCATTGCCTAGCAGAGCGTTGACCTACAGCATGACTACCAAGACCTAACAGGCTGCAGAGTAGCAAGACCCCGGCATCCACTGTATGACGACCGGCTTTCGGTGAAGCTTAAACCATGACAAAACACTGACCACAATCCAGGGGCCCCCGTTTAATACATGGCCCATCCAGACTCACAGAACGTTGGGCAGGTAGAGTGAGCAGAGGAGCATGTTCTGACCCAGGGCCGGGAAGCGACGGAAGGCTTCCCAGGCGTCGGAGAAGATATTGTACTTAAGGAAGACCCTGTGCTCCAGACTGGTGGGCAGGCCCACGTCGCGGCTCATGATGTAGATGCCGTCGTTGTGAAGCGTGCACGTGAGGTTCAGGCCTGACTTGGAGGTGTTTTCCTTCAAGCAGAGCCACTCGCCTGTGGTCACATTGTAGGACTGCACAGTCAGCATGTCCTCCGTCTGGCTGACCCGCCGTCGGTCTGGCCCCAGCTCGTGGGTGTACCCCCCTACCAGATAAATGGTATCTTCCACGGAGAGCATCTGCTGCTTGCGTACGTGGGCAGGGCAGGAGCGGAACACGGTCCACATGTCAGAGACGGGGCAGTACCGCAGCACGTTTGTGTTCCTGTCTATGGGAGAGAGGGGGAAAAACGCTGCTCTAGGCTGACACACATCAAGCCTTTGCCAAGACAAACCGCCAGCTTTGTCAGTTAATTATAGAAACGCTTGTTAAACTCCAGGGTAGAACTGTCCCCAGGTGTAGTCTGGGAAAGAATGATAGAATAAGAAAACATGGAACTGCTGTCAGCCATGAAACGCAAATCCTTCCTTCCTTTATGCCCAAGCAACCTAGAACCGACTACTGGGGCATCAGAAGGGTAGGGATACCCAGCAGATTTAGGGGGCCCAGCACTTTACAGGGGCCCTTGAATACATAAAATTACACGTAAAAGTGGGCGGGGGGGGGAATGATGACATTGTGTCAGGAGAGCATAGAATTTTTAGGTACACCCCCGGTTATGCTTATGTTTTACAAAAGCTGACAATCTCTAAACTTGACCCAGCAATACCTCTTTTTCCTCATTTCTTAATATTTTGCTTTTAAGGCTTCTGCAAAGCACATACCAACCTCTGGCTGTGTAGCCACCCATGACATAGATTCTGCCCTGACACTCGCAGGCCGAGAACTCTGCCAGAGGATTAGGCAGGGAGGAAACGCAGGTCCACCAGTCCTGTTCGGGACTGTAGCACTCCACAGTCCCCAAAGTCTGCCCCCCCACAGCATACAGCTTCCCGTTGACTGCTAGCAGCTTAAAATTGGACCTGAGAACAGCATAAAAATGCAACACATCTGTACTCTTATACAATACTTCACGTACATTTATTCGCTTAGGAGACCACCTCTCTGCACTTGTTTTGCAATTTACGCCCAACTCGGTTTAACTGCTGGAAATATCTCCAGACACTATTCTAGTTTCCCAGCCACAGTTCCTCCTTTGACTTGTGCCAGCAAGTTATTGGTTCTGGGTTCACTGTACAGGATGCAGTATCATTATGTCAATTTAACTATTATACCTGCAAACTAAACATAACTATTAACATGCTTAAGGGAGTTGCAGAATGCATTAAGTTCAATTTATATGCAGACTGTTAGTGGAGAGAAACGAGTAGACAATTGGAGAGGATTTTTTTAACAGCAGGTACATCTTTATGCTCTCAGACGCAATGGGAGTGGAAAACAGCACTGTATTTTTGGTAAGCTGTATCATACCTTTTCTGGTTCAGTGGTGCAACCTGATTCCACTCATTCCTGCAAGGGTTATAACAGTGGGCCGCCGAAATTTCCTGGCTCGTCACTCTGTAGCCTCCAACTATGAACAGATAGTTGTCCAGAACTGCAGACCCATATCCCCTGACGTTGACCATGTCTGACGGCAGGTTGTTGGCCAACGGTTTCCAGCGCTGTTCCAACTCTCCGTACCGGAGCATGGACCACGGCTCGTCCTGTTCTGCCAAGTCCAAGCAGGTGCCTATGAAGTCTCCGATCGCGACTAGGGTCGCGGTGCCTTTCATGCGCATCTCCCTCACCTGATTGCGCAAAGCGGCTGGCAGGTTGCGGAACTCGGGTCTCCGCAACATGGGATGGTAGTGACAGCTCATGAACTTGAGACAGGCATTCCTTAAGTCGTGCGTCCCGTATATTTCCGAGAGGTTATACAGCTCTACGCAATTGTCCAACCTTATTTCCGACAGAAGCAGCTTCAAAATCGAAGTTACTTGTAGAAAAGAGGCCGTTTCAATTAAGTCTTCCAAAGTCTCGTTAGCGACCTGCACCTTCGAGGTATTGATGAACTCCAGGACCAGCTCCAACCCCGGGACACTAAGTCCCTGCAGCTGCACCGAGTCCTCTCCTGATTCCCGCATTCCGGAGCTGTACAAAGCGCGGAAGTAGTCGCTCTTTTCTATCAGCTTGCTTTTGCTCACATTGTACGTTTTGTCATCAATAGTGATGGCAATGATCTGCTCCGAGGATGACATTTTGGCGTCTAATTGCAAAGCCTATTTCGCTCTCTCATTCCTTTTTTTTTTTTGCTACTTGAGCGTGCGCCAGGGTGCGGTGGCAGGAGATATCGTCACGAAGTTGGTGCTTGTGTCCTTCGTTTACATTTAAGACCAGGACAAGCCAGGAACCTCTCACAGCCAGAAACCAGGTCTATATAAGGTAATGTTCAGCCCATAGATCGACCGATAGTTTACAGCTATCCAGCCATTTGTTTTATATCTTAATTTATTAAATCAAGGGAACTGCAAAGTACAAACATGCTTAATTAACGCCCCCCAGTCTTTGCAGCATTAGAGTGCAAACGTGCAAAATTAACCGTAAACAGCTGAGTGCATCAAAATGATTGTCTTGGTGAAATTACAGCTAACATTCCATCACATCACGAAAACATCTTCAGCAAATGTAAATTAGTTCCTATTTTGATGCAGCAGCTGCTCCTTTATAACGTCACTTCTTCTTCCGTCTCCATGGCCGATTAAACCACAGAACTGGGATCTAGCACAAAAAAAATCTTTTTGATTCGTTTTACCATAAACCAATAGAAATACACCCAACACAAAGCGTTACCCCTTCTCCAAGAGAAATATACCCAGGATGAAGCTGCGTTTTAAGCTGCAGACTAAATGTGTCAGTAAATATTACGGTTGTTCATTATCGATGCATTTTAACGTAATACACCATTAGTCACATATCTATTTGCATGTATACATTTGAGTTAAACGACTTCATATGAGACATATAGGTATATAAATAGGAAAAAGGGACATAGATTTAGATAAACATTTAGCTGGATATTTTTCGCAGCTGGTACCTTTAAATGGTACCCCTGTATAAATCATCCGGATGGAAACCATTCTTCTTTTTTGATTAATTCGATAATAACACTTTCTAATTCAGATACATGTCGTTGTTATTATTTTTATTAACTAAGTTTTATAAAGCTGATTTTAAAAATGTGTACAAATCATATAGAAACCTTTATATAAACTGTCTTTCGAAACTGAATATTATTGTTTTGGGGACGTAAATTACCGACGGAACGAGCGCTTAAGTTCTAGTAGCGACATTTTTGAAATTTGAAATCGTCTTACGGGTTCGGCCGCAACTACAGGTTTTACTGTTACAAGCTTATAATTTTTACACATATAACCAAATGGGAGACACGCATTTGAGAGTGTAAGTCAGATCGCGTTCTTCGTGTTTTCGGCAATGAAATAGTAAATTCTCCCATAATTAAGCGTGTCTGAGTGGTTAGTTAACGATGGTATTGCTAGTTAGCGTTAGCTTCTGTTAAATTACCTCCCGGTTAACGTTACACGTGTTTGGGCTGCAGCTTCATTTGACTACAAGCATTGCCTTTTTGTCTTATAAACAGGATGAAAGTATCAGGAGTCGGGACGCATTGTCCCTGCATGAGTATAATAATTTAATGCGGTATTTTTGTCCCTTTCCAAAACCATGCTTGCTCAGTGTAGTTGCCTTTAAGGTCTGAGCGCAGCGTACATATGCCGAAAGAGGCTGAAAGTAAATATAAAATGGATAGAAGTAAATGCCAAAGGTTGGGCATGCTGAGCACTCGAGTGTGATGAATGATCAGTTGGTCTGGGTGTAATAAAGAAAACAGGTCGCATTAAACCCCTAAGAGTAACATCTCGGTTTTAATAACACTAAGGTCTTATGTCTCGCTCTTTGGTTAATGCTGAAATGTAAATTTAAACGCATATCTATAACGCATGTTCATCTCTCTATAGTTTCCAAAGTATTAGGACAATCCAGTCATTCAAGTACATATGACAGTATATCAGTTTTATGTATTTTTGTGTTATACCTTATTAATCCCGAAGTAAGTTGTAAGTTTACAGTAACGCAATTACGCATCCAGACAGTAAAAAGACATTTAGATATGGATAGTCTAATAATAAAAATGTACAATATAAATGGTAAATTTGTATTTTTTATAGTTCACCTATGAAATATTATAATATTGCCAAGGGTACATTTGTTTAAAAAAATAATTCTACATCTTGAAAGTTTGGACTTTAAAAAATCTTTATTATAAATTAATTTCAGCCTGACCTGTGGGGATGTTGAAGGAAAAATTAATGTTTTATTTAACCGAGTGAAAGTGATCCAGAAAAAAAGTGGGCAATTTGACGTAAGTATGTCATTTTTAAGTGGCATTAAAGTCTGGCAACCTTAATGTTGTGTAAAATGTCTAATTTGTTTTCTCTGTTGTGAAGCTGTTGCTTTGCGTTGGAGAATTTTTTGCTTCTTCAGCGGAGGCCGAAGCTGAATGGGAGGAGTACAAGTCCGGAGCAAAGAAAGGTAATACAGCAGAAAAGGGAGTTTAATTTCTAAGGCACGACATCAGCCACAATGTAGTAACTGTAAGGGCCAGAACAAGGCTACGGCTTTCTCAAAAAACATTTCTGACTGAAAGTTCCTTTGTTTTTTTGTCCAGCCCCCCAAGGCAGAGATTTGACACCATTTGAATCATGCTCTTTCTCTTCTGTGTCTCTAGCACCCATTCACACATACGTTTTGGGGGCAGCCAGCCAGGACACCGTGAAGTATTTTCCCAGTTCAGATGGGTGTGAGCTGGCTGAGAATATCACCTATTTGGGTACGTCCTAAGTGAATAATTTTGAGATTCCTATTGTACGTAGCTTTAAAAGCATGTATTTCAAAACGTCACTAAAAGAGCATGGTGGTAATTTGCTTCTTAATTAGCCTTATTCTTTGATTCTTTTGATCTTTCCAAAAGCTGCAGCCGTAAATGTTTTGACATTTGGCCAATAGGGGGCGTCTGTTTGTCTCAGGTCGCAGGGGCGTCTTTACTGGCGCCACGGGCCTCCAGATCGCTTACATCAGCGGTAGGGAAGGGCAGCAGGAACCGGCTCCGGCTCACTGCTTCACACCCAAGGATGTCACTGCCCTGGTGACCCCACTGGTGTCCACTTCGAGTTTCAAAGGGGTGGACATCTTGCTTACCTCGCAGTGGCCACGCGGCGTCTGGCAATATGGAAATAACCCAGTAATTGTTTATCCACCCGTCTTCCAACTTCCTATCCTTGTTAAGGTTTGCGGGGGGGGGGGGGGTACACTCTGACATTCTGCCATAGGATGCATGCACTCATATGCTCTGCTCCACACTTTGGGTAATTTAGAGATGCTAGTTAGTCTAAAAGCTACAATAAATATCCATTACGCTAGTTTGTAAAAATCCTCCATATTACGATTTCACCCACATTGAATCTGCTGATGAATTTTAAGTTGTATGTGTTTTCTAGCCCTGCACATAGTTTTTTTTTACGGTATATAATTGTTGCACAATGACGCTGTCATTGGCTGCATGTCTAAATAGCAATACAAGCCTCCTCTGTCTTAGAATCGCTTCCTGTCGTCATTAATTAAAGCAGCTGACACGGATCGCTATTTGGCAGTGAACCGCGGCATTTTTCGCTGTGTCCTGATAGCCCGTCTCTTTGTAGGATATCAACACCAAGTCTTGCGGATCTCCATCTCTGGCCAGTGCCGCGGACAAGCTGAGGCCGCGGTACCACTTCGCTGGCCTGGAGGGGGCGCACTACGAGCGACTGCCATACAGGTGTGTGTGCTGCTAACCCTGATACTGCAGAGGGCAGTGCTGAGTGCCATTTCCCTGCCAGTTAAATACTGGGGATGTGGGGGCTCATGGGAGAGAAAACGTGTACCTGGGGGGTCCAGCTTGCAAGATTCAGAGCTAACCCCCCCCCCCCCAGACCTCTGATACAATTTGAACCCTGACCTTTTGTAATTTTTTTTTTCCCCACACTTCCATCACGATTGCGTAAAGATAATCCGAACGTCTCCCATCTCTCTGTCGTAACGAAACATAAAGTTTCGAAAATCGTTGCTGTAAATTATATTTAAAATTTGGATTATTAAATGGAGGTTTATTTTCACTCATAATGCTCATTTCCCAAACACCTTAAAGCAATGGAGCACTGATCAGTCCCAGTAGCTTTGTATGCCATTAATACCAGGGCTGAACACCGCTGTTAGGATGCACTACTGACGCCTACTGCATGCATGTCCCTGAGTCTGACGTTGACGATCCCCCCCCGTGCTGTGATTGGATGGTGGCAGGAATCACATGGTCCTGCAGGAGAATGCTCGGCACGTCAGCCGGTTCATAGCCCTGGCCGGCGTCAATAACCCTGCCAAGAAGAAGGTGAGAGAGGTCCTTACAGTTTCAATTCCACGAGGTGGCGGTAGAGCCTTCATATTTGCTTTGCTGCTTTTTAATATGCATGTATATATTTATGGCTTTTATTATTATTATTATTTTTTTTTTATTCCCCTAGTACTTGTATGCATTCAGCATTGTCCCTTTGAAAAGCATGGACCCAGCAGAGCTGGTGAAGCAGCCACAAGATGTCACTGAAAACCCTTACAGGAGGCCTGCCAAAGGAGGGCAGAAGGAATGGCCTGCTGCCACGGCAACGGCGGAGGTGGCTGCATCAGGCCCTTATTGCCATGCTTCATTTCAGCCTGATAATGAATGGGATTTGGATCAGTCATCTTAGACGGTGAACTGGAGGATTTCTGATTCATGCACATCCTTAGGTTTCCTTTTCATTTGCATGCAGCATTCAGATTTTCTCAGAAGTCAAACGAATTTGTCATCGTCCCGCTGCACCTTATAAATCACCTTATAAATCACCTTATAAATCTCTCCAGATTGCTGAAATCGGAGCAGAACTGATCTTATAAATAGTGTATTTATTTTTATCTTCAGCGTTGTCGCAGACATTGCCCATAGATAAGTCTCTATGCATAGTTCTCTCTTTTTTTTTTATTTAAATGGGAAACATCTTCAGATTCCCTGGCACAGTCAGCATTATGTAATCGCAAAGGTTCTGGTGGTATAGGCGTTTCCGCTTTATACCACTAGGTGGCGCAGAGATCAGTTTGCGGCTTAACGATCCACTTTACGTGACTTCACAGGTGGAGGAGGAGCCTACAACTCAGTTTTTCTTCGACATGGGGAAGAAATCCCAAACTCAGGGTCAAGGAAGGAAGAGGTACTCAGAGGGAGAGCAGCAGAGCCAGCCCAAGCAGCCACGGAGGCCCCGTGAGTCAGCCGGCCGTATCCCCCCCCCATCGCCCCC
>JAODLC010000065.1:25184602-25200786 GCA_026781145.1 Hippopotamyrus pictus | reverse complement strand
ACTGTTAATGTAGCACAGAGACCCAATGAGATGTAACATACTGTTAATGTAGCACAGAGACCCAATGAGATGTAACACTGTAAATGTAGCACAGAGAGCCAATGAGATGCAAGATAATGTAATTGTAGCATAATATGAATGTAACACAGAGACCCAGTGAGATATAACATAAGGTAAATGTAGCATGATATGAATGTAACACAGAGACCCAGTGAGATATAACATAAGGTAAATGTAGCACAGTGACCCCAAGAGATACAAGATGATGTAAATGTAGCAGACCGCCAATGAGATGTTGCAACGTAAAAGTGGCACAGGGAGCCAAACAGCTGCTGTAAATATGTCTGGATGACTATATCCTTTGTCTGTGTGTTTATGTATGTCAGTCACACTGTGCTAATTTGAAAAAAGATTAATAATTAAGATCAACAGATTAACAGCAGGGACTTAAAATGTGCTAATATGAACAAGCTTTGATTGTGATTGATCAATGTATGGGGAAATGGCCTTTCAGAAATCACAGTTATAACTAACAATGTTACAGAGCTATAGATCTGGGGTACAAACATGTAGGGTGGGGAAATGGCAACAGTGAAGATGGTTAAAATGTAACTAATATGCAAAACCTTAATGCTACAGGACTGCTGTAGTAATAAGCCATTGCAAATTACACAAATTGCGTACAAATTTTTCTGTTGTTCATTTGGTACCAGACTTTTCTATAGCTGTGTGTGGTAGTGTACCAAGGTTTCCCAGAATCACAGAATGCAGGAAAGAAATCTGAACTGGTTATTAATTTTATTTGGCATTTTTAAATGTTACACCAGTGTTCAATGAAATAGGTACATAAAAATCAATTCTTTATAAATCAGGTTACTCAAACTGAAGCTTTACAAAAGTCAATATTAATTTTAGCATATGAAAAAAATACATCCACAAGTAGCATACCGCAGAACAAATGATTACATTAAAAACCTGTTAAAAATACAAAAATCAGGAAAATAAATTTCAAGTCTTCCCCCGTCTAAAGGGGAGACAATTAACATTCCGAAAACAAGCCACCTTCAGATCACTAATTACAAAATGCATTAATTGTGTAGCGTTTAACGTATGTGTTTGTGTATGCGTGTGCAATAAATGTCTGTGATAAACGGCTTCACACAATGTCCATCTAGTACGGATTCTGTCATTAGATATTGGGTGCGCTTTATACATTTTTGGGTGGCACTTCAATATTACATTAGAAATTACACGGGCAATGAAAGCTGAGATCTCAGGACAGACGTGATATAAATTAAGAGTGAGGCCTGGCTCCTGGACGGAGGCGGCGCGCTCGCTACACCACCTCCCGTGACCTCTTGATGGCGCAGCACAGCATCATGCTGAAGATCATTCCGAAGATCTGGAGCGGAACACACGGGTGAGTGATTAGCGCGCGCCGTCACCGAATGGCGCTAAAGGAAGCCCCGCCCACGCTTCCCGCTTGGCCTCACCATGATCACCCCGATACCGATCCCTACGCCACCGATGATGTGTAGCTTGGAATTGAAGATTTCCGTGATGGCACTGGGGCAACTCTGCAACCACAAAGGCAAATTATACAGCATATATTATACTTATTATAGTGATTGCATGACTGTTGAAAATAACCCCAGAAAAGAAGCTTGAGTTTGGAACATTTGATTACTCTCATTTTTGGGTTAAAATGCAGGGCCTTCTGTAATTTTGGGGTCCTTTCTTGCTAAGAGCTACGGCTAGCATTCTATTTATCAATCACAATCAAAGCTGGTTCATATTAGAACATTTTAAACCCCTGCTGTTTAATTATACCTAGCTTAATTATTAATCTTTTTTCAAATTAGAACTAGGTTACGGCCTGCCGATACGGATTAGCCAAACAGTTAATCATGACTGACGGCATTTCTTTGAGAAATCAAGACCATTATAGACAATGTTTTTTTTTTTTTTAACGTCAAACAAAACAAAACAAAAGAATATAGCCAATATAAAAAATTACCACAAATCATCAGGCCTTAAAGCCACCAATGGTGCGGCTACGATCATCCACCCCTGCAACTTTTAGCAAGTGGTCACTCCCGGAATAATCCACTGCTCAGTCAGCACCGACCGACAATGGCAGAATGCAGCCTTACCGTGGTAATGTACTGCTCTAGGCCTTCCTTTTTCGGGCAGGTGTCCTTCACCCAATCAGGCGGTGGACTGGATGTCCCACAGCAGTTCAGCTGTGAGAGAAAAAGAAACAAACAAGACGGATACCATGAGGACCCTCAAACAGGGCTACGGAGCTGAGACCGGTCTCTGTCTGAAGGGGAAGTCTGCTTCGTATACATATATGTGAATATCAGTGAATTTTTAGATGCAGACAGACAATACACTCTGAAAGGAAGCATCACGAAGTCCATCTTCTTAGAATCATCTGTCTTGAGAGTGTGATATGATCTCTATGACCACTAACGGTTGCATTTTTAGGCTTGTTGAGAGTCGAGCTGTAAAAACAGCAGTTCCCATTTTCAATGACGCAATGTCTAACGTAGATCAGCTCCCATCAGTCTTCCTCCTTCCTCAAAAGCATTTCTATCATACATTCAGTAGCACTATTGCAGGCATTAGGAGATCAGTATTAAAGGTTAGGTAGAACTTCCCTAATCATTTCCATTTGTACACTTGGTTTTGATACCAAGCGGTATAGTAACACATTATTAGTGGTCAGCAGCCTTGGCTCATCATTTTTAGTGTGACGGGATCATTTCTGTCGCTCTTGCATCTTGCTGCGTCATTCCTGTGGAGGAGGCAGTCTGGCCCACCTCGCGTACAGCCACAGCGACGTGGCGGCGCAGGAACTCACCCCGAACTGGATGAGGCGTAGGGTCTCCTTCAGAGCATCCGCTCTTGACTCTTTGTATTTCTGTAAGGTCTGTCTGTAGAACTCGGTGATCTCGTTCACCACCTGGCGCGGGGCGAGAGGGAGAGATGGTACCCGGTCGGGTTAGCGCGGAATTTTGAACGCAGCAGAGCGTGCCCGGTGTCGAGGTGGACGCCCTCAGCACCAAACCGACCTTGTCTTGGTTGGAGAATCCCCAGATTCCAGCCGCCACCTCAGCTGCGAATATGACGAGCAGGAAGAAGAAGAACTGGAGGGAGAAGGAGAGAACGGTGAGCTAAGGTGGTCTTCATTCACGTCAGGGACGTAGCGGTACAGATCATAAACTCCAGGCGGAACAAAAGCCCCCCCCCCCCCCGACACAGAGTTCCACTCAGCAGCAGCGGGGGGTGGATACAACAGCCGCCCTTCGTCTGCATGTGACATCTGTTACTCAACAGCAGGAGGTGCTGTTTTGGAGGGTAGATTTATCACCATTCAGGGGGGGATCGTTCAGATTTTAACGGTACCGCTACTCTTACAGATACTGCTCATCCATACGGTGCTTAAACGGTACTCATGTTTAATAGCGAAAAAGAAGCAGATTAAGAACGGAATTAACATCGCTTTGTTTTCTCATACGTACTATATCTAAATTAACATTCTTGAGTTTAAAACAGCAGCCACGATGTTCTGAACATCACTATTATAGATTATAATGTGATTATTGAAATGCAAAATAAATTTTTACAGCAAAAGAAACTGCAATGTTTTGAACAGTTCACCATTATATTTTATGATGTTGGAAATATAAAACTAAGAAGGCTAACCTTGGACTCAAGCAGACGTTTTATCTTCGCGGTGGGTTTGTTGGAGAGTAGAGGGGGCAGAGAGACTGAAGGACACGGTGATGAGATAACGAGGCACTCACCAATCCCAGCATGCACGGCGACTCCTGGATCGCCCCACAGCATCCCAGAAAGCCCACCACCATCATGAGTGCTCCGGCAGCAATGAGGATGTAGACTCCTGGGAAGGGGAGGGGGGGCACGTATGGTGTTACGGCGGGAGCCGAAGGGGATTTCTCGTGTATTGAACGATCGCGATAATTGTGCGGGAAGAAAATGCATAAATGAGGCGATATATAAGGGGCATGAAGCAACCAGGACCAAAGCAGCCACTGTGCAGAGAGCTGACTGATGGAAATGGCCGACATCTTCACACATTATGAACATCAGCCTCGGCATTCAGGCGAATAATGGCGCCCACCAGCTATTCTCGCGGACAGCCTACAATTAAGATGTTTTTCATAGCATCGCAGGCCCCCCCCCCCACCATTCTGTTGCCGCTGCCACGACACTGCCGTCCTCCCACAGAAGTTATTTTGATGGGGTGGGAAAAAAATGATCAAACTTAAAAAAAAAAAATTAAAAAAAAAAGAAAAAAAAAAGGGAGTCTTTCTACACCAGTGGGGCGGAGACAAAAAAAGCCGTCGTGACAATGGCCGTCCTGTTCGGGCTGTGAAAGGACGCTCTCTGTCTCTGCTTCTGAAATGATCTGCTGCCAGCTCTGAGGAGCGGCCATGACAGGGGCCAGCGTGGCCCCCGCTGCCCCGACTCTCCCTCCGTTCCCCAGAAACAGCGCCCCCTTTATACTGGCTGCTGCCTCGCCCCACCCTCAAACACTGCCTCCTTTGAACCCGCCCCCCTCCCCCAAGGCATTAACAACACTTTTCAAACAACTTCAGTGCTTTGATTACATTAGTAAACAGTTTTTTCTAACTTCATAACAACTTCATAAAAACTGTTTTCAGGGAACTTCTCCATATCAAAAACATTCGGGGCAACTGGTGCAGGACAGGAGGAGTTTATCCCCCTGCTGTGGAAAAATGTAAATACTTGTATGTGAGGGTGAATGGATTGCTCTCTGTAAATCAGAATGACTTCCCTACTAATATTTTGTTGGTCACAAAAGCTTGTTAAACACATCAGTTACTGGGAAATTGCTCTTGGTTTAATAGCGGTTGGTGTAAATGGCAACTCCCTCTTTGTCCACAGAGGTGTTCGCATAGGAAAGGGAGCTGCTTGTCTCTCCCTTGGGCAAATTTTCAGATAACGGCAGTGTGAACCCTGTTCCCATGGTTACAACACAAACACCTGATCTGGAGGGGACACGCCTCTTACCTGTGAAGAACACGGAGGGAGAGTCCTCCCCTTCAAAAAGGCCCTTGGTCCTGGAATCGAAGCGCAGCCAAAGCCCGATGGCCAGAACGGCTGTCCCTGCAAGCTGAGCGCAGAGTCTGTCAGTTACGCTCTCTGGCTGCCCCACCGCCATCCTCCGGGGTAAAAATGTTTATCGCCTCTATTTGTCAAGGCCTCAACAAGGCCGTACTATAGATAAGTCGTGAAAAAGATGATTCTAGTTCTCTAACAAAGGCCACTCTCTTCTCACAATCTGCTTGTCTCTGAGGCACCTGGATGACCTGAAATGTTTCTGGACAGACGAAGCAGAATTTTTTTTTTTAACCCACACACACACACCGGATTTGCCACCTTTTGACAAACATTTTTCCCAACCCCCAAAGGCGAACTATGATTCTTATCAAGCTTTTTCTGGATAATAATACGATCACAGGTCCCTGGGCTGTTTGAGTTTTCAAACTTCATCGCCTAATCTCACCCTGTCCCCGAGAGGCGATGGCCACAGCAGTAAGAGATGTTGACCGGGGGGGGGGGGGGTGTGCTTCGGCAGTTTGACTGAGTCACTCACTGGCAGATAACATTGATAATTTAATTAAACTCATTTAGTCAAGGCCCTTTATTAGCGGAAGCCCCTGGGCTGCAGCCTGGGTAAGCCTGTACATTATAGTACTTCTGTCAGACCCTTGAGCCAACAGCATCACAGCTCCTACTAAACAGACACATACACAACTCTGGCTTGCCGGATGACATAATGTTTTGACCAGCACAGCTGGGATACCGCAAAGGGCCTATGTAAGGTCTACCCTGAATGAATGTTTGTAAGAAATAACATTACAGTAACACTTTACTTGACAGGGTACAAATAATATAGTATTATACTATTACTTGTATACCAATTTAGCACAAACAAAGTCTTAGTTACATACAGATCTAGTTAATTCATCATTAATGAATTGTGATGCATGTTTTATCTCAAGCAGTTACTATATTTGTTACTATACTTGTTAATTCTGTGAACCTTTGTGAACTACTGAAGGAACAAGTCATGAATATCACATGAAATACTGATCTCATGATGGTTCCTCATTAATGAATCTTGACAACTTGGTCAAGTAGCAACTATATCTCTTCATGATTTACACATCATTAGTAAACAATTTATTACTAAGTATTTGTGCTCCATTTCCGTGTTTCCACTATTACAGCAGACATAAACATATTTTAAGACAGGGGTGGGGAATCTGATCCAGGGAGGGCCGGTACGGGTTTTTGGGGTGACCTCACAATCAGCCAATAATAAAGCAGTGGTTCTCAACTACAGTTCTGGGGACCCACTGTTATTGGCTGATTTGAGAGGTCATCCCAAAAACCTGCACCCACACCAGCCCTCCATGGAACAGGTTCCCCACCAATTTTAAGAGGTACGATGCAACTGTCACTGGCAAGAATGAAGCTGCATGCGACATATGGTCATGTGAGAGACATCAATTCCTGCGTTAACCAAATTTGTCACAGAAAGGCCTTCTTTATCCTCAGTAGCTGCACACACACACACACACACACACACACACACACACACACACACATATACACAGAGTACTATGCAAAAGTCTTAGGCAGTCAAAAGATACATGTTTAAAGCTATTTATCTGGAAAGTATGTGAACTTTTAGCATTACACACACACAAATTAAGAGTAGCACAATAAAAACTAGTAAGAATTTCTTCTGTTCTCCAATCAGTTATTGATATCTTGCTGGATGGCTAGATGAACACCGCTTCAGGTCCCAAACCTCTCCTCAGGGGCACCTCAGCCATTCCATGTTTTTGTTAAATTTCACCACCAGCTCACTTCATTAATTGATTAATCTAGTTTTAAAAGTCTGTGGGGTGTTGATTAGCCGTAAGAGATGTGCTAGTGGTCGTGTCAGATAAGATACACAGGTGTTTTGGATGGTTGCTGCAAATACTCAGGTGAATTTAGCAGAGGTTTTGAAACAGCAAAGCTGACACACTTTGACAGGCATAATACCGTAATTGAACACCAACATGAAGATCAATTAAATGTCATTTTCTTTGGCTGCCTAAGACTTTTGCACACTAGCTGTATGTGTGTGTGATGTATATAGGATATTCTATCCAGATTTTTAAAATTCCTGCAATGTCATACATATAAATTACCACTGAATCCCGAACTGATGCTTGACCTAAATCTACCCTCCTCACCTCTTACTAAACTCTGTTTGTGAGACTAAGGCGTGGTTCATGTGAATCTCAGCGCGGTGAATACGACTCAGGCTCACTGACTCCCCAGGACAGGAATCTGCTGTCTTTGCTCAACATTTTAATCCCATCCAGTGGAGACACACACCCAGTGAGATATTTTTGTCATTTAAAAGAATAGTGATCAGATGGGTGGAATATTACGGTCGCAGGTGATAAACCCCCCCCCCCCCCCCCCACACACCCACACACACACACACACACACACACATACACACACAACAACAACGCGAGAAACATCACCGGTTGCTCTCTGTGTTCCACCCAGTTTAAAAATGATGGCAAGAGAAGGTCAACCTCACTGATCCAACTCCATAACCAGTCCCTCATGTCCTTTTCGCTCCACCCGAAAGCTAACATTAAAAACAGCGAGTAGGGGCCTCGGGTGTGCAGGAGGTGACCCAACCCTAATCCAGATGGATTCTAAAGCTCTGATACTTCACCGTTCATGTGACCTCCCATGTGAACGTTTTTTTTTTTTTTTTTTTTAAATTACATAAAATAAACAGCTACAGTTTTGCCGAAGCCACTCAAACTGCGCGGAAATCAGACGTAACCTGGCGGCGTGTGAGGTTGTGACACCACCGGCAGGCCACAAACTACCCTCGGTTACACACGGAACACCCCCCCCCCCGCAACACCCAGCAGAACGCGCGGAGGCGAACCTACCCAGAACAGGAAGTTAAAGGCGAACATCAGATACTTCACACACTGTATTCCCCCCCCGACTGCCATGCTGGACTCCGTGCAGTGAACCGTGAGACAGTAGAAGCGCCTTCTGCTCCAAGCTTGTCCTTCCGCCCGAGTTAGTGAATTCCTGAGAAACACACCCACATATATGTTACCTGCCCTTTGTTAGATAGCTGTGTCCTGGAAAGGGGTTGGGCTTGCATGAGGGGGAGGGCAAACCTGGCAGGTATTTCCCCACCCTCCACTTTGGTTTTGCGACAAGCTTTCTGAAGAGAATCGCAAATCTACACACAAGATACATAATGCTTACCGGTAAAACTCGGCCAAAACTAGACGAGGGACTCAAATCTGGCCCGCAAAGCTTTAGAGAGCCATATTCACCTGGACCAGCCTTTACACATCTGTGCACTGTTCACACATTGGTCCATATACTTTGTTTAGAATCTTGTCATAAAACACCCTGAATCATCCCCCAGATGGTACGGCCCAAATCTGAAGAGTTTAAAAGGTAAGGGTTTCTGTGCCAGTGGTCACTAGCCCTGTTCCGCTTGTACGTTTGTAGCGGGGGAGGAGCACACTCAATCCTCCTGCTTCTAAGGAGTCGGTAACTCTATAGCTCTAAGTCTCTGCGGACAGAGCCAGTGGGGGGGGAGGGGTTAACGGCGCTGGTTTCTGTACCTACACGGATCTTGTGAGAGATCTCAAACCTGGGATTAGGACAGAACAATGAAAAGGATATTAAACAACGCCTCAGTTTTTTAAAATGACCAGTTCGGTCATTTCTGCTTCACTGAAAACTCCGCACATCATTTCGTCCTGAAGTTCCGATATATAGACGCAAACAGGACAATTATATGCCTTGGGTATAAACTCTACGTCCCGTGTAATAACTTCAGATGGCGCCGATTCCGAGCTGAGCTTGATAAATTCTTTTCTTTCCATTCCAATGTAAATGACGGCCAGGCCTCAGATAAGCACAGCGGAGATAAGCACAGGTGCGGACACCCATGGAAACAGGCATTCTGGGAACTCCAGCCATTTATTAAAAGCAGTACTGTTTTATCAATGTCACTTTACTTGAGGGGGCACAAGTAACTTAGTAACTCAGTTACTACTCAAGTACAAATCATGAACAAATATAGTAGCTGCAAGAAATACACAAACCATTAAGACTGATTAATAATGAACAAACATGGGATCAGTTCGTAACTAACACTTAGTTCCTGGTTAATTAATACATTAAGTAAGAGTGTACTGCTACATTACTTGTACCCTCGTAAAATGATACCGTTTTATCTACTGTCTACCGCTCATATTTTACAGTCAGCATGGCTAGTTTCACCACAGTTCAGAGGGTGCCATAATTCCCGGCCGTTTCTTCTGTCCAACATCAGGAATGGCTTAGACGATGATGGTAGTCACGAATCAGCGTCATGGAAATTTCATTTCTTACTCAACAGTGTGGGAGCAGGACATGTAAACAATATGGCTGTCTGTATGCATTGCAAATGTCACAACAGCCTTTGTAATAGTGCATAAAGAGCCATGCTCAGAGAGGACAAATGTGGATGAATTTAGAGACCATAATGCAGGCTAGATGCTTTAAAAAAAAAAAAAAAAAGACTTTTGAAATTAAACTTCCAGGACTCTATCTGTTAAGACGGAAGCGGAATTGGGAGTTACGTCAGTCTGCTGCTGCGCTGGATCGTTTACGGCAGACTGCTTGCCTGGCCGCAGCCTCCAGAGAGCAAGAGTTCCAGAAGTTCGCCTGCGCTCCAGAAAGAGACATTTTATAGTTATTGTCCTATGTAACCCCTTTTGGTACCACGATTTCATTAGTCCACCTAATCCTTCAGCACAGTATCAGAGAACCCATGCAGTGTTAAATCGGCTAAGAAATTCAAATGGCCTGTTCTGAAGCCGTATTCAGGCTGTCTTGTGAATGCGTTATTTTATTGATATAACCTTTTTCGATTTCCAGTAACCAGCCGCCACGAGTCGTTCAGCTGACCTTTACGTGGTTACCCGGCCAATCCAGAGGTCCGCAAAATCCACACAGAAGGGCACCGGTATGGAGTCAAAACACTGACAGAATTGCAATGAGAATTCACATTCTTGCATGACACCCTACGCAACCTGTTATTTTTAACGGGGGAAAAAAACCATTCCATCTAAAATCTTACTCTAAGCGTTATCTTCAGTATAAATCATTAAATCACTGAACCGGTATAACCAATAGTGTTCATTGTTAGTAGCGTGTCAGATAATCAGACGGGCAGATTGGGCTGAATTAATCCATTGATATAGCCATTGGACATAAACTGATGTGTGACCTAACCTAGTTTAAGTGACACACAGGATGATAGGATTGTTCTGAAGGCAAATTGCGGGGGACTAAAGCCGATAGCAGGGACACCCCTTAGTCCACACTCAGACACAGTGGCAGTGTCGATGCAGACTGGGGTGGGGGGTGGGGATTGTGGCAAGTTGTGGAGCAGAAGAATAGAACCGAAGAATATCCCTTTTATTTCTTAGCATCTTCGGGTGATTGGCGCTGCACTGCGGTCAGTTCAGGGACCTATCCGCGTTTTGTTTACTGCAGAAGGAAGACAAACCAGTAGGAGGAAATCTGTATGCATGCGCGCAGAAAATGCAAGCTGCACATGCACAGACCCTGGGACAGGAAAGGAACCAGCGTCCTGGGGGTGCGAGATGAACAGCCGGTAAGGATGGGGGATGAACAGTGTCTCCAAAAAAAGAGCGTATTTGCCCGTTTGTTTACACTGGAACACCACTCTCGGTGCTGATAATGGTGAAAAGACACGCCATGTGATGTATAATTCGCTACACTTTGGGGGTCCTACTGTCCTGCCTTTAAAATCTACAGTGAAGACTCAAAGTTCGAACCAGAGCACAGATCCAATGGGGCTGGCTGCCGTGTCAAATGCTTCATACTTTTAAACATTATTCTATCTTGTCAGTGTGACGGGCAGCTGAAACGGTGAATCCAACAAGGCAGAATTATAAAAATGATTTTTTTTTTGTTTGTTAATATTTTTCTCACTGATCTGAGGGCACCAGTAGGGTTCCGTTTTCCCATGTGATAAATAACAGTATTGTAAAGATAAGCAAAGATGGAAAATTAAAATAAAACAAACGCCCAAATCAGAGAAACAAAACACTTACAGCTGTAATTACCCTGTTTTCACTGCTAGGTTTTTATGTATTTTTAATCAATTATCATTTATAAACACCTTGTATAAATAACAGAATAGTTTAATATTGCCATGATTTTAAAACACAAATATAAGGAAAACAAACAATCCATTTTTAGAGAAGGTATTCTTTAAGTTAATTTCTGTCTCTTCACATCGTAAAGGCAAATCAGTACACGTCAAGATTTAATAAGCGCTATTTACGCGACGATAAACAAGTTTGACGGGTCATGTCGTCTGTTCACCTATGTAAAAGGCACCGTGGCCATTAGATTAAGCAGGTTTATTTATAGGAGATGGGAATAGGAGGCGTGCGTTAGGTGTCTGGATCTGCACGCTCGTGAGACCCGCCCACCAGCGGACAAAGGTACACACCAGTATCGGCACAGCTCCGATGCGCTTCGCGCTGTACCTTCCTGCAGCACAGGGCTGCAGGCCTGGAGCATGCAAAACGGCGAGAAGGCAGGGAAAAGCCCTTTCCTTAATCGGGATGGCAATTTCATGAACTGTGAAACTAGGTCACATGGACACGGACTACGGGGTCTGCACCTGCTGGTGATTAACACAGGAGACTATCGTTTTAGGACATGTCTGAGGGTGGATCTTATGATGCATCTACAGATTTATTATTGGAACCTTGCAAATAAATAGTCGGTTATGGTGTGGTATAGTATTAAATATTACCGCTTGCTAATGAAAAACAGATTCATGCAATTTGGCATGTAAATAAGTCAAATATTAGAATAAACGCTATTTGCATTCAGAAATATTATTCAGAATTTTTAGTGAACTCATTATCGTATATTTTAACCAAAAAACATCCCCTGCAGGGACAGATTTTATGTCAAGCAGTTTTGAAGTCACTCGGTACTGTTACGATCGCGAGGCGCTGACTTCATCACCAAACGCACCAAAAGCTAATAGCTGGAAACTTACCCAGAAGATGAAATTGAAGGTGAACAGCAGGTATTTGATGCATTTATCTCCCCCTGTCAGCGCTGCCATGGTGTACGCTGGTGGATTTATTTAGCGAAACGATTCCTATGCTGTGCGATGGCACCACAGCAAAACGGCACCCTATGTGCTGGTGTGATGGCAATAAGAAATGCAAGGCGACGTGTAAATGGCGAAAGGCTGTAAGTCCGATGCCGGCGGCGTTAGTCCCCGGTTGCCTGCTGCCGTGCTGTAGCGGTGCCTGGATGGTCGCCTCCTGGATGATCGCCTCCTGGAGAGCCTGCGTATATAGCTGCGCACTCCCACTTTCAGCTGCGGTCAGAAGACGCTCACATGGCTCTCGCTATTCACGAGGGCTGATTGACTTGCTGGCCACGTTTCTTCCCCCCTTTTCTTTCATCCGGAGAGAAAGGGTGGTAATGTAAAGCGGACAGTATATCCGCATTTAGCACTTTGAAGGTTCTTTTGTATTAATTGCGTGCCACTGAAACTTTTTTAGCGTGTAAATTCACACGTTGCCTGTACGATCCCCCCCCCCCCACCCCATTTTCATTGTTAAGGTTTTTTGACGGTTGATTTCATTGGTCCATCTCATCGCCGTAAAAGCACATTTTTAAACAAATGAAACGTGGCGCATGGTGCCGTGGCCTACAGCATCAATCGATCTGCTTATCTCACGTGCCTCTATACAGTAAAGACACATAAATAATTAATAGCAGGTTCACAGGGCATCCTGGTGAGAAGCACTGTTACCTCACACCTCCAGTGCTGGAGGTGCACATCCGTGCACTGAGTTTGTGTATGTGGAGTTTGCACATTCTTCCTTAGTGATGTGACGTTCCTCCACTGTCTCAAGACATGGAGTTGGATGAGTGGCTTGTCTAGAATTGCTTTCTGTGTATAATTGCATTTGTGAGGCTGTCCCATATTCAAATGACAGCCCATCCAAGCACAGAGAGCAAAATTCAGCCATCGTTGAATTCAGTATGGCTTCTGCTCTAGTGTATTACATCTTGTTGGAATAAATCTTTTTTGAAAACACCCTCAGCTGTGTCAGGAGAGCCAAAGGTGAAGGTCTCTTTCATCACTGTCATCTCAGTTACCGTAAGTGTCAATCCAGCACTGACTTCTCCCACTGAAAAATCCAGCCAAAGAGAGTGTCTCACACTCACATACCAAACAATGGATCAAGGGCAGTCAGTGCCTGGCAGAGACAATACCCCCCCTTCCTCCGAGGGGCTGCTGTCCTACTGCACGCAGAACTTGCTGGATTATTCTACAAAATAGCAAGTGCTGGGGTCCAAGTTCAAAGCAGGTCAGTGAGAAGCGGACGGCGCCGAGACCGTACCTTCTCTAGAATTTTCCACAGTAAAGCGGATTGTTGATATTTCACAAATGTTCAGTGTCAGCACAAGGAAATCTATGTTCCATCATCTCACTGTTCAAACCAGCCAGCTTCGTAAATGGGCAAATATCATATTTCCTGACACGTAAGACGAAATATACCATCCTCCCCCCTCCCAGAAACACAGTTTTTTTCCCCTGAATGCAATGTGTAATTATGCTTCCCCTATTTAAAATCTCTCCTCTATTTTTGGTGTCCTTCTCAGACATGTTATTTGTCGATGCACAAAATGGTGCATGGCGCTATGTAAAAGTGTCCCACTCAGCAAACAGTACGGCTCATTTTATCCGGGTCAGTGGTGAAGCTATGTCCTTTTCTTGTGTTTGTCAGAGTTCTAGATGCTCACTGGTGTTTCACTGCAGTTATATCTATGAGCAGGGAATTTTTTGAAGTCCTTACAGTGCTCAATCGCATGCTACACTGGCCGCAGTGGAAATACCTAATGAATAAGCATCATACTAAAGGTCAAGCACTGTAATTACCCCCCCTACTCTGAGACCACACAAGGAGACTGGAGTACACTTGACACTATGGACCCAGACTGGCTGTTTTTGAAGTCCAGAAAAGACAATTTATTCATAAGTGGAATACAAATACAATCATACATCTCTGTATTTAATAACTGAACAATTTTTAATGCATTTAAATGAACCTGCCAACACCAAGGGCTTTAGGTTGGTTTTAAATCAGCCGGAACCACCGCCCCCCGGAGTATTGGTCAGGACATGACCCACAATCCATACCCAAATTTACACTCGTCGCCAACTCAGACATAAAAAGTCTAAATTGATAAATTTATCACATCAAAACATTATATAGTCACCATCTGTTTGCTGCATGACACTTACATTATCGTTTGAGTACATCAGCATTGTCTAGATACATAGTAATGTAGTTTATATATATATCTTTTGTTTTCTTGATATGTTTGCGGTTTGTGTTTCATGTTACACGCACAAGGATATATTTTGTCTCTTTTTTTTTGTTGCTTACTTTGTGTTTTTTGTAATTTTTCACATTTTATCAAGATGAAGTTTAAGAAGCATGCGGATTAGACTGGTGTGACGGCAGCAGGCCGCTAATATCGACAAACAGAGACGGAGCTGAGGCCCTTGCAGAGCTGGCATGGCTGGTACACTGGTCGCCGTCTTTGATTGTCCTCCCGGAAGCTCTGCCAGCTGTGGTCTGGAGAGGTCGCCCGGGCGGATGCCTCGTCCCTGGACTCCACAGAAGCCTGGCCCTTTAATTAGGCCCGGGATCGGCTTCTCCTGCTTTTAATCTGCCGCTAGTGTCCTGGGAGTGCCAGGCTGCGGCGGCCTGTAACGACTCAGCATGACCGGTGGCATCCGGGAGTTAAGTAGAGGCTCTTAAAGGGGATGGGTGGGTGACCCACCCACCCCCCCCCCGGACTCTCGTGGCCTGTCACACGCAGGTGGTGCTGGATTCCAAGCTCCCTACACGGTCCCTGTCCGTGCGTCTGAAGTCTCGCGTGGAAGCAGCAGGTGCTTAAAGTAAAAGATCCAACTCCAACTTTACATGTCAGCTTTGGCTATGGAACCTCTGTTCGATTGTTGCAAAATAACTTCCAGCCATACGAAACAATTAAAAGAAAGCTTTTAAAATTAATGCATCCTCAGGGCCCTCGAAATAGTCTCTTACTCAACACGTTTGGCTTAAACATGGCACCCACACGCAGCATGCACACGCGGAATTCAGCTGATACTTGCCACTCCTACACACATACGCAGAGACACACAGGCTAACCTCCCGCTGAGAGATCACCGCGCATTCCATCTGGCCATCCAGCGATTTCTATACTCTTTATCAGGCTGCCTTTAAATTTTTTTTTTGTAAAGTGGGAGACAGATATGGAGGATGCAGGGTGGTGGGTTCCGGAACATGAATGAATGATTGAAAGTGCCCCAACTTTCAACTTTCAACTTTTTGGGGGGGGGGGGGCTAAGCCTGAGTTCCTGTAATCACAAGGCTGCCGGTTCAAACCCAGCCTCAGCATGTCTGCGTGTCCTTGAGCAAGGCCCTTAACCCCCAGCTCCCTGGGCGCCCCAACAGGTGGCTGCCCTTCACAGACAGCTTGCTCTACAAAGAGCAAGTTGAGGGAGGCGTGAAAATAATTTCCCCATGAGAGTCAATGAAGGATTGATTATTAACTCTTAGGTTCCGAATACCCCTTTTATATCACTTGTGACGCCCCCCCCTTTCCAGTCAATGAAGTTTGCTGACCACATTTACACAATACCGTTGACCCTGAGTGGCAGGAGTTGTAAATTTGGAACATAATTGGATTATTCTGGGTTGTGAGCCTAATATGATATGGTTTCATGGGGCACACAATCTCTAACAACACGCCTGCAAGCAGCTTCTGCCCCGCAGAAAGTCTCCACACACACACTGCAGAAATGCTTGTATGAATTAATCATTGGTCAGGGCCTGGGCTGCATAGTAAAATGGTGAAGATGTGGTCAGTGTTGGGCATTTCAGGTCCAGAAGCTACAAATCCAGACCATGATTTTGTTTCTACCCAGCAGCTGAGTACTC
>JAODLC010000065.1:25138670-25172035 GCA_026781145.1 Hippopotamyrus pictus | reverse complement strand
ATGATATTTGAAGAAATGTGTGATCATGCCCCAGTCAGTGAAAGTGTGTTTCCTACCCCTAGGCTCCTAAGGGTTAAGGTATTGATGCAAAAAATATATTTGTATTTTGTCATTTATATATGCTAAGCTTATGGCCTGTGCCTTTCCTTTGTGTCAGTGGTGTGTGTGGGTTTGCATAGATCAAATTTGAGGGCCAAATTGTCCCCAAAGTGTAGTAAAACCTGAAATTTCCCTACTTTTGGGGACATCCTTTGAGGTCGCCATTTGGATAACCTCAGTTTTATAAAAATCTGTAAATGCAATCCAAAAAGTAAAAATGCCAAAAGTTTTGTATTTGGTTTGGTTACTTATGGTTAAGGTTAGGGATGGGTAGGGGTTAAGGGTGTCCTGATTGGGATTAGGGTTAAAACCCTGTAACCTATTACCTTGTGGGGTAAAAAGGTCCCCACAAGGATAACTTCAGTTTAAAAAAAATCTGTAACTGCGATCAAAAATCTAGCTAATTAGCCAAAATGAGTGTCTGCATGGTAGCTAATACCCGGACAGAGACACGGCCACTTGCTGCCATTTGTCATCGTCCCTCACCCAGGCTCTCGCTGCCATACGCCTCCAAGACCGTCTTCGCTGGTGCTGAGCTGGGCTACTACAAACTGTGGAGCGAGGAGTTCGGGTTCACGGTGAAGATAGACTCCGCTGGCAATGTGGACGTGACGCTGGCTAAGCAGCTATTCAACCGGACCTGTGGCCTGTGCGGCAATTTTAACGCCATACCTGAGGATGACTACATGGCTCAGGAAGGTCTGTGATGAAGGCAGCTCTCTTAGAGTCTCCATAGCAATGAGGTTTTCAAAGAGCAGACTGTTGACTGCAGACACTAATCACGGTGTGTTTGTCTGGTTGAACTGTCAGTAAGACAATAAAATATGTTACAAATACTCTTTAAAAGAGAACCATGGCTGTTTTCTGTATATTTTTCTTCTAAGTCTCCCTCTAGACCTCTTTGTCTTGAAACTCCTATAGAATTTCCCACAATTCATCTGAAATGGGCAGGTCCTGGTTATAGCCTTTAACTGCAAGGAAATGACTGGAGTTGGCTTTCGGGAATTCAGGAAAATGGCCTCGCATACAGGAAAAGGGGGGAAAGGGTTTTATATAAATTCAGCTTTCAGCACCTATTTTTCTCATACAGGTGAAATGTTAGGATTAGTCACTTGAAAGATTTTGCTTGTGCATTTTTCTAGCTCGCAGAAAATCTGTCATTGGACTGACTCACTGAATTATTTTCCAAGGATTCCTTACTGAGAGCAGCTACGACTTCGCCAACTCTTGGGCCATGCATGAAACCGGGGAGGCCTGCCGACGTGTGTCTCCCCCCAGCAAGACTTGCAATACATCCGGCAGCACCGCGGTATTGCCACGTCCTGCCTTTCCGCATCACGCAGAACTGTTTTATACCATGATGCATTAGCCCGTAAATACTGTAGTATTTGGTGCCCAGCAAAAATCACATTGTAGCCAATTACACCACGCCGAATTTCATTAACATACCACACGTACCGCTGTGAGAATTCTTCAAGTTGCGACAGCAAACAGGACCTTGTGACACGGTGACTGGGCAGGGAAAGTCACAAGGGATTTTCCCTTACAGGAACAATAGGGTCATTGCTAGACAGCTGTCAACACTGAGTGTTTTTCTGACAGAAGTACGGACAGTCACCCCTCCACATTTGTGAATTTTACATTTGTGGTTTCGGTTATTCACGAGGTGGCAGTGACCAATTACATGGAAATATTTCTGGTAAAGATTGCAGAAACTCACAGATAATGCATAAGCTAAAAAAAAAACAACAACACTGAAAACGTTTTGTCATGTAATACATAAATATTACTGTTATTTAATATTCATTAGTGTATTAGAGTATTCATACTATATCTTTATAGTATATATAGATTTGGGTATGATGTACGTCTATGGCTCCGAAACCAGGCACTCACTCATGTGTTCCATGTCTCTGTGACTGTGGAATCTTGCGTTTCTTGCAGTAACTCTTAGACTAGCCGTGAGTTTTTGCATCTTTAAGGGCCCAAGTATTATTCACTAATTTTCAGATTTGTGGGGCCCTTCCTCCCGTAACCCTCACGAATGTGAAGGGAGGACTGTACTTCCTAAAGATGCTGTATCACGCTTGGTCAGTCTTCCCCCGAGCCTGTTTTGTCTTTGGGTGATGAAAACTGCAGCCGGTCACATGGGCTGCCCTTCGTCGCCCCCCACAGGACCTGATGAGCAGGTGCGACTCACTGCGCAGCTCTGCCTCGTTCCTGCGCTGTGGCCACCTGGTGGACCCCGAGGCCTTCGCCCTGCTGTGCGAGGAGGATGTGTGCCAGTGTGACGGAAACCCCAGCTGCCACTGCCAAGCCCTGCTGGAGTACGCCAGGACCTGCGCTTCCCACGGCATCTTCCTCCATGCCTGGCAGGCCGACAGCCAGTGCGGTGGGTCCCTCCCCCCAGTCCCTGTCTCCAGTAAAACCCACCTCCTAAGATATGTTTGCTAATTCTCTTCTGTAGCTTCCTGACACTGGTCCTACTGAGCAATGATGCCCCCTTATTCTGGTAAAGAGTAGGGCAGCGTGTGGCTCCGCAGGTTATGGCACTATGCCTGGTACCGGAAGGTCATCAGTTCAAATCCCAGGATCAGCAAACTGATTTAACCATCTGCTAAATAAATTAAATGTAACGCAAATGTCTCCTCCGGGATTATTCAGCTAAGTCGACGCGCCCATTGGCCTACAATCCTGTCATTGTCTGCGAGGTTTATTGACCCACTTACTCAGAAGCTGACCACAGCTGAGGCAGCGATGAGGCTGAATGGTGCGTTCTGTTCTGGGCCCTTCAGTCCCTAGGTGCCCGGTGGGGATGCAGTACAGCGAATGCGCCAAACCCTGCGCCGCCACCTGCCAGAGCCTCAACATCCACGAAGTATGCAAGGACGAGTGCGTTGATGGCTGCACCTGCCCAGGTAGAGGCATGCTCCACACTGCCGCCCTGCTGGCAGTGCAGGGAAATCCTTGGGGCCAAGTCCTGTCAATATTTTTCTGTGTAAACACCATGATCAGTGAATGGGTAGGATAAAAACAGAAGGGCGTGTTTATAGGAGGGGGGGGTATGCTTTTTTTGTGTAGTCTGGCCCCAAGGCATGTTGCACCATGTGACCCCAAATGCAATACCAGTGAAGAGGCACTAGGGGGAACCCCAACAAATTGTTGTTACTCTTGTCTTTGCATACATGCATGAGCATCATGTAACACAGCTGTTGCCCCCCTGTTTGAATGGCAGTGGGGAAGGTTTTGGATGGTACCCGCTGTGTGCCTGTTTCTCAGTGCTCCTGCATGCACAAGGGCAGACGCTACCCCCCTGGATCCAGCATCCCTCAGGACTGCAACACCTGGTGAGTAAACCCCCCCCGCCCCAGCCAGCATGCTGGCCCCCACCATGATGTCCCTGTAACGCTGGCTCCTTTTCACTCCCAGTGTCTGTCGCCATGGCTCCTGGGAATGCACCAACGAAGGCTGCCCAGGTGAGTATCAGATATATAACCATGTAAATAAGGGGTTTGAACCCCCCGACCAAGTAAGAAAATTACCCACATGAGTTAAACGCCCTCCCCCCTTTGAAATTTCTAAATGAAATGAAAATGCAAGGTACCATGGAGACTAGTTAGGTATATTTACCAGAGAACATCCTTCCTTGATTCAAAATTTTGTTTAAACCAACCAGTTCAGTATGAAGAGTCAATCACAGAGTATTCAGCTGGTAGGTTGAAATAAAATCTTGGTCCGAATTTTGACTTCCTGGACCTGAACTTTTCACTTCTTTAATTTCTAGCAGTTTTTTTTTACCCTTGGCTTCATGTCAGTTTCTCTCTCTTCCCACTGACAGCTGTGCCTTTTCTCTTCTCAAAAAACATTGCCAGTTACGTACGAATGCCCATACTATCTTTGCAAATAGTCATTTGAAACAGAGCTTCATTGCCTGGTCCTTGGGGATCCCTCCACAGTCCACATTTTTGCTCCCTCCCAGCTCCCAAAGTAAGAGTGTGGACTGTCTGGGGGTCCCCAAGGACCAGGCTGGGAAAGACTGATTTAAAAAAACCCAAGACAAAGAGATGGGATAGTCTGAACTGAAGTGCTTTTAAAACAAATTGCTCCT
Organism: Hippopotamyrus pictus; assembly: GCA_026781145.1. Classification (NCBI taxonomy): domain Eukaryota; kingdom Metazoa; phylum Chordata; class Actinopteri; order Osteoglossiformes; family Mormyridae; genus Hippopotamyrus; species Hippopotamyrus pictus. The sequence goes on along the minus strand of JAODLC010000065.1, from coordinate 25,167,828 downwards.
AAATTTGATCAGCAGCAATGCTGCCCTTCCGCATCTCTAATCCACACACATCAGGCTCGTTTCTGCAAAAGTTTTCATATTTATTCTCGTGAAGAAGGCAGAAGACTCTCAATGGAAAATCTTTATTTAAATTATAATATAGTCAGTTGACGTAGCTGGTGAATGAATAAATCCGGCTGGGTGCATGAGAAGGTGCTTTTAGGTGTCTGGTTATGCGCCTCCATATGAGTGGCAGGTATCCAGTGTTTACCTGGTTACTGACAGGCAGTGGGCAGGTCAGCCCCGGGTCCTGGGGAAGGACAGCATTAGCCATCTCTGCTATTATCTTGTTTTGCCACACGACGGCAATCAATGCCTAGACAGATTTGATCTAATCATGTCCCGGCAGTGTGTGTGTGGGGGCAGGGGGGTAGAGCGTAATCTGAGCTGGGGTCAGAAGGTGACTCGGGCTGGTGTGGGCCGAAGTACAATATACGTCTCCATGGGAGTTAAAGGGCCGACGCTACCTGTCTTTTTCCACAGCCTCTTTAGTCTGAGTGCCGGAACCAGTGTCACTCCGGTTTCATGCCGGAAGAATGCAGTTTCACTCTATGTGCCCCTCTCTCCTCAGGGGAGTGCTTGGTCACTGGCCAGTCCCACTTCAAGACTTTCGACAACAAGTTCTTCACCTTCAGCGGGACCTGTCAGTACCTTTTGGCCAAAGACTGTCAGGACAACCTGTTTTCTGCCATCATTGAAACGGTGCAGGTAAAAATGAACTCTGGTGACAGTTCCGGCCCTCTGCTGCCCTTGGCAAACCAGTCTCACACCTCAGTCAGCCAATAAACAAAACATACCTGTTACGGGTGACCTGTCTGTTTCCGCATCCCTCCTTCGCAGATTTTAATGAGCGCGCCAGTGATTTAAACACGCATATATGCATCAAAAAGAACCAGGCTGAGTGTTTTAAGCAGAGAAACACGGGAAATGGGAATCAGGAAGCCAAACACAATCGCAGCCGAACTGCCAACATTCACAGAACGGACAGACGGTACAGACACAGGCAGGATAGGAATTATAAAGCATTAGAGCTCCATGGCATTTCGGACAAACAGGATGAGAGATTATCAGAAAGTGCACATTGGGTGAAAACAGAAGCTAACAGAAGTTAATACAGGATAAGCAAGTTCAGGAGAAAAAAGGGACCGTAATTATTATGGAAAAATATCGAGGTAAAGATAAGGCTGCTGTACTCAGAAGGCAAGTAGACTAAATATGACCAAAGTCTGGATGTAGACGCAGGGCTTAGAGTGCGTGTGATGTCTGTGTGCAGTGTGCCGACGACCAGGACGCGGTCTGCACACGCTCAGCGGCCCTGCGCTTCCACGGGCCGGCCAACGCGACGGTGAAGCTGAAGCACGGCGGCGTGGTCGCCGTGGACGGCATGGACGTCCAGCTGCCCCTGCTTCACGGTGCGTAGCTGCCGCAGAGTGTGCCGGGTCCCACCAGCAGGGGGCGCATTCTTCTTAAGGGGAGCCTCAATAAGGGGAAGCTCGTTAAGGGGAAGCTCATTAAGGGGAAGCTCGTTGATGACCCTGGTTCCCCGGCAGGAAATGAGATCCTTGTTACCTTTTTGTGCCTCACTAAATACATCAAGGCTGAAAGATTCTGTAGATAACAAAGCAGGGATTGAATATTTAACTTTAGTATATAAATAATAATGAATGGCAGCAGGCAATATAGAGGTTGACTCTTCAGGTCCTTGGAGCCACGTTGCTGTAGAAAATGGGGAAAATCAGTAGCTTGCTTTGCATACAAGCCTCAGCTGGGCTGAAGAATCTAATATAGAGTGAAGAACAAATAGGAACATAGCAGAGAAAACACTGTGGTCTCCCAACAGGACTTCTCCGCATACAGAGGACAGTGCTGTCCTCAGTGCGCCTGTCTTATGGGGACGATTTCCAGATGGACTGGGATGGCCGGGGCGAGATCCTGCTCAAGGTGAGAGTTAAAGCCCGATCCCGATGGACGATGCACTGCATTACACCTTAGGGCAGTGCTCCCCAGTCCGGTCCTCGGACTGTCTGGCCTGGAGCAGGCAGGGAGCAAAAACATAGACGGACTGTGGGTCCCCAAGGACCAGATTGGGAAATACTGCTTCAGTGTGTCATCATGCGATGCTGAGATATGTATCTATAGGGAGTCAGGATATGGATGTCAGATGAGCTTTTCCAGTAGCCAACAATACAGTATACAGCAGATTATATGAAGGTAGCCCTGGTTAAAGAAATGATTCCGGGATATGCTGTTGTACCCTTAAGCTTTTATGAAACAGAATTATGTGTCTTTTATAAAGCATTCATCAAGGACAGTAAAATAGCAGTACTATGTTTAGTGAGCATTTGCTTTTGTATTAAGGTATTTGCCTCCTCCGGGTTTGCCGTAGCAAGAAGGTTTCTTTAGTGTCAGTAATAACCAAGGGAGTGTCCTTTTCCTCGTGTGACAGTTGGGACCTGTGTTCGCGGGTAAGACATGTGGCCTCTGCGGGAACTACAATGGCAACCAGGGCGACGACTTTCTGACCACCAGTGGGCTCGTGGAGACGCAGGTGGTCGGCTTCGGAAACTCCTGGAAAACGAGCGGGGACTGCAGCAACGTCGCCAAGCAGGACGTCGACCCCTGCATCCTCAACCCCAGGAGAGGTGCGCCGTCCCGATGCCCTCTGATGGCAACGCGTGATTGCGGGTTTTCTCGGTAAATCACGCCGTGGGCCCTCCTCCCCTTTGGCTCGCCTCACCCTCCCGCCGCCTCCACCCCCTCCCCGCAGTCCGCTCCGCAGAGGAGGCCTGCACGGTGCTGCTCTCCATCCAGTTCGAGCCGTGCCACGACGAGGTGAACCCCGTGCCCTTCCTGCGGAACTGCCGCTTCGACGTCTGCTCCTGCACCGACGGCCAGGAGTGCCTCTGCTCCGCCGTGGCCAGCTACGCCGCCGCCTGCGCCAGGAAGGGGGTCTTAGTCAACTGGAGGAGCCCCAAGTTCTGCGGTAACGGTTCCCTTGGCAACAAAGCTCTCGGCCAGAAACGACCCCGGGGGGGGGGGATATTGACAGGTGGCTTAAACTCCCACGAATCCTTCTACTATGAACTAGACTCCAGTCCAGTTACTCTTTTGGGCCCAATAAGGGTCCAGTTCTGATGCTAGTTTAAACTCTTGTTTTGAAATAAGAAGCTGAACTACTATGCCATTTAGCGGGATAATGCTAGGACTGCTTTGTGTAGATGGTCCAGGTTTAGCTCGAGCAGGAATGTAGCCAAATGCCATCTTCCTGCTTCCCCGGGAGGGTGCTGGTTCTCTCGGGAGTCGAGACCTGCACCCAGACTGGTCTCGTTTTATTCCAGCCATGCACTGCCCCCAGGGTCAGGTGTACGAACAGTGCGGGAGCCCCTGTAACCAGACCTGCCGCGCCATCTCTTTCCCGAGCTCGGAATGCCGGGAGCTGTGCATGGAAGGCTGCTACTGCCCCCGGGGGCTGTTCCTGAACGACGCGGGCGAGTGCGTCCCCCGCAACCGCTGCCCCTGCCACTACGACGGCGAGATCTTCCAGCCCAACGACGTCCTGTCCAGCCACCAGAGCGTCTGGTGAGCGGCCCGCGCCGCCAAAACTGCGGCTACTCCTCAGCTAACGCTAACATAACGGCCGCATCCTCTGAACGTCCGCAGCTACTGTGAGGATGGAGCGATGCGCTGCAGCTCCAGCCGCATGTCGACGGCCATGCTGTCGGACCTCTTCTTCGAAGATCTCCCACCAGCCAGGGGTAACGCTGCCTTTCCGCCCCGCCAGCCCCGGGCCAGAACCCTCTGTGCCGTAGATAAATTACTTGACCGTGGCACGCCGCCATTAATATGTCCGCATTTGCATACTCACCACACGCAGCGCGTCGGTCCGTCAGCTGCCAGCCCCCCCTGGAGAGTCTGCTCTGCGCCAGCCCCCAGGACCGGGGCATTGAATGTGCCAAGACCTGCCAGACGTACGACCTGGAGTGTGTGAGCCAGGGCTGTGTGTCGGGCTGCGCCTGCCCCCCCGGGAGGGTGCGTCTTACCTAAACCCTGAAAATGCCTGCTTGCTTTGCAGTTTTCTGGGCTGAACACGTATTACACGTAATAAATGCAACTCACATCACTCGTACTCTTATGACTGTAGGTATACCATTTTATTAACACTTTTGCCCTCATAGCCTTTGACATATTTTTCTTGCCCCATTTGCTTTACTTTGGACAAAAGTGTCTGCTGAATAAATCATTTTAAATGTAAATGGATTCTTGAGTGGTTTAGTGTAGCATATCCTCCAGCTCTGTAAGTGCTGAAAGTACATACAGTAAATGTGAATGATTAGCGTTGGAGGTTCTTTTATCAGTTCTAGTCTTAATCAAATCTAATTTAATTTAAATCTGTTGTCATGCAGGTCCGGCACAAAAATAAATGTATTCCTCCGGATCAGTGCCCCTGTTTCCATAACAACAAGCCATACAAGTCAGGCCAAACAATCACCATGGACTGTAATACCTGGTAAATTACTCAGTGCCAAGGAACAATCTAGGAAAATATTTGCTTAATATGTCTGTATAACTTCGTAAAGGTATTGGGTATGATTTTTCAGTAGTGTGGCATTATTGGACTTGGATCATGTATTACTATTTAAGTTATGATGTCAACGTAAAGTAACCTACTCAACTGTAAGTCATAGCTGGGACCCAGGTATCTGGTGTCAGACGACAGCACTGGTTTCTCTCCGTCTCATTCTCTCTATCTGTCCGGCCAGCGTGTGTAACAACCGTAAATGGGAATGCACTCGGAAAGTGTGTGACGCGTCCTGCAAGACCGTTGGGGAGTCCCACTACATCACCTTTGACGGGCTGAAATTCACCTTCCCTGGGCTCTGCCAGTATGTACTGGTTCAGGTGAGCCGCCCAGCGCCGAAGGAGTGATCTGCCTCTACGCCAAGGGTCTACAATCACGACCTGGGGGGCTGGATGTACTGGAGCGGGGGTTCTGGGAGGCATAACAGGGCCGTAATTCATAAAGAGGGACCATTGTTATTATTAGCCAATGATATGTTTTGAATTTGTGACTGACAGGGGCGGGGACCAATCAGATTTCAGCTAGGACCAGCGCCTCACTGACTCCACCCCTGTATATGCACTAATTGGCCAAGAATTGCCTTATCTGTTTTCTAGCTTCAATTTGCTACGTTTTCTTTAACCTTGTCTCCAATTCTTATTTTGTTCAGGATTTCTGTGGTGACAGTCATGGTACCTTCCGGGTGCTGGTGGAGAACACAGCATGCGGGGTAACAGGACATAAGTGCGGCAAGTCGGTCATCGTGCTGTACAAGGGGGGCCTGATCGCCCTGGAGCACGGCGAGGTGGGCGGGGCCCGCAGCCACCCGAGACGCCGCCGAGGGGCCCCACACTGCATCTCCGCCCTTCCTGACACCATCCTCCTCCTCCACAGGTGACCATGAAGAAGCCGGTGCTGAAGGAGACGGAGGTGGAGATCGTGCGTTCAGGCCTCTACTACATACTGCTCCTGGGCAAGGACATCATGATTACCTGGGACCAGGGGACCAGACTGGTGGTGCAGATCAAGGGCCACTACAGGGTACGGGCAAGCGTGTCCGAGTGTGCGGGCATGTGCTTTAGCACAAGTGAACATGCAGAAGCACACAAAGAAGCTGGTGAATATCTACCCCCCCCCCCCACACACACACACACACACACATGCAGGTTTGTAATTATATCTTTGTGGGGACTCTGCATTCATTTCTATGGAGAAAACTCTAATCCCAACATGACGACCCTAACCCCTACCCAGCCCTAACCTTAACCATAAGTAACCAGATAAAATATGAGACTTTTGGGGAGTGAAAAAATGGCCCCTCACCATCAAAATGACGGGTTTTTATCACATTCTGGGGCTATTTTGTCCCCAGAATGTAATAATACACACAACACACACAGCCCTGTACTCATACCAGTTCAGAAAAAATGTCCCCACTAGCTAAAAGTAATATATTTTACCACATTGTGGGGACATTTAGCCCCCACAATGTAGTAAATACAAACCCACCCACTCACCCACACACACACACACACACACACACACGCACACCCACACCCACACACACACCCACCCGCACGCACGCACGCACACACACACATGCACACCCAAATGCCAAATGTCGATGCATGTGAATCACTCATGAACAACAGAACAACACTTGCCAATACGCCTATTCAGAGGGTTTTCAATTCACACAAGAGCTGTGTTCTGGAAATACATATTCAAATGTGAAATGTGTGTTTAAAATCTTGCATATTTTAACATATTTTTCTCTGATTGAAAAATAAAATAAAATGGCGTAACGGTGCGATTTGTGCTATTGTGACTCCTAATTTAGAGTAAACCATAGCTGAGGATGTACAGCATTATTTTAAACTCGCCTGTTCTGAACTCTAGCAAAAGCGAATCCTACTGTACACACATACACATTCATATGCATCTCCATCTTTTACTCCCTGTGGGCCTGCAGGAGAAAGTCTGTGGCCTGTGTGGGAATTTCGATGGCAACCAGAACAACGACCTCATAAGCAGTAACAACCAGCTGGAGGTGGTCGCTGCGGATTTCGGCAACTCCTGGAAGGTGAACCCAAGCTGCGCAGATGCAGTGCCGGTAAGAAGGAAATCAGCGCCCTCTGCTGGCAAGGAGGTTGTAATGTACTCCTGTACAACTGCTCTGGCCAAGCTATACATATATATATCGTCACAGTCTGATAAAAACTGCATATGTCTACTTTTGGACAATTGTGACTAACACATCCATTCTTCTCGGTCTACTGATAGCGTTTGTCATCTAATTGACCAAAGAAAAGATGCTTTGTGAAGTCATCTATTTACTTTTTATGCTTGTACTAGTTAACAGTTGTATTTATGATGGTCATTTGTATGGATTACTTTATATTGCTAGAGATAGGTAGCTAACTAACATCACTGCTGATCATGAATGCAAAGCAAGATTAGTTTGTGTCTTGTTGACCGACTGAAAACAATCCACATAAGTCCATTTAAAACGTTAAACCAGTCGCTGACGTCTGTGTAAAGATATGGTTTTTATCTGCGGTGTCTCACTACTGGAAGGGTGTCTCACTACTGGAAGGGTTTCTCACTACTGGAAGGGTGTCTCACTACTGGAAGGGTTTCTCACTACTGGAAGGGTGTCTCACTACTTTGTTTTAGTTTTATTTTGTAAAGTAGTTTCTGTGAAAATGGGCTTTTTCATGTTCCTGAATAATGGATTTTTGTATGTGTGTTTTTTAATTGGACGGCGACAAAACTCCTCTTTCTCAGTCCCGTGTTGCTTTTGTAGTTGCCGTCTCAGTGCAGCGACAACATTGGGAAGTTGGTCAACGTGGAGCAGTCCTGCGGCTTGCTGACTGGCGAGCTCTTCGCAGAATGCAATGACCTGGTAGGGTTTACCGAGGCCTCTGCCCGCTGTCAGCATGGCGCCCGGTCCATCCCCACGACGAGGCTGTCGTGGTACAGTGGGGGTGTAATACTCTGCCTGCCGCCCGACAGGTGGATCCGGAGCCCTACTGGGAGATCTGCATCCATGACACCTGCTCGTGCTCCTCGGTCGGGGACTGTTCGTGCTTCTGCGACACCATTGCCGCCTATGCCCATGAGTGCGCCCAGAGGGGGCTGAAGGTACACTGGAGGTCCAACGACCTTTGCCGTGAGTACACACTGCTGCCCGGAAAAGCCATTGGTGCAGAGGTTTACATGAGATCCTGTAGCTCAGTGTTTCCCAACCCAGTCCATGGGGAGCCCCACGGTCCACGTTTTTGCTTCCTCTCAGCTCCCAGCGCACCTGTACCAGGTATTCGGTGTTCCTGATTGGCTGGGAGCTGAGAGGGACCAAAAACGTGGACTGTCCGAGATTCCCTGAGGACTGGGTTGGGAAACACTGCTGTAGCTCAACGAGTAGCCATTGTGCTAACAGTCCAAAAGGTTCAAATTCCAGGGATCCCACATAAATTGTAACTCTTCCCTCTCATGTAAGTTGCTTTGGATAGAAGCATCAGGTAAATGTATGTAATGTCAATGATACTGCGGGCAATTGGTGACGTGATCTGTGACGAGCATCTGGCCTGGAGGCGTCTTCCCTTTCTTCTAAGTCGGAAACGCTGCGGGAGGCTCTTTGGGAAGTTTTAATGAACAGGTGGTTCTGAGGCACATCCGAGTCGCATGACTGCTTAGCGATTAAATAGGAAATGATATCCTTGTCACTGCCCAGCCTTGAGCTGCCAGGACCTGAACAAGGCGGAACCAGAGTTTGAGTGTGAATGGAGATACAACACCTGTGCCAGCGCCTGTCCCGTAACCTGCCAGCACCCAGAGCCGCTGGACTGTCCCCAGGGATGCCTGGAAGGCTGCCATGCTTTCTGCCCTACAGGTCAGTAGCAAGCTATGTAAAGTACATCTTTAGAGAAACTACTGCCAAGTGAACAAATAAATAGACGAAGAAGGTTTTGACCTTCTTGGATGGAGATATGGGGCAAATTCAGCATGAGTGGCATTTTGTCTCCCCCGGTAGTTATCCTGGTCTCTTTTTTTGGGCCCCCACAGGGAAGATCTTCGATGAGGTGGCCATGAGGTGCGTGAGCCCCACAGAGTGCCAGGTGTGCATGCATGAAGGCCAACGCATATCTCATGGCAAGAGGGTCATCTTCAACCATGACAGGGCGGAGCTTTGCCAGATTTGGTGAGGATGGGCTTTGGTGAGGATGGGACCTACCCGTGGTCTCCATGCTCAGCTCTGACGTGGATAAAGACCATGTAGACCTCGAGCTGTTCAATAGATGATATCTTTGCAGATTAGGTCCTGTTGTTCTCCTGCTTTCCTTCACCCTACAGACCAATCCCCAACACTTCTAGCTCTTCTTGAAATTATAACATGATGTTAGTGTGACCAGATGATGTAGAGTCTCCAGTTCAGCTGCCTCCTCATCCTGCCTTGCTACTCATTCCTCTCATTTTCTCAGCAAAGACTGAAGCTTGGCAATCTGCAAAAGACAGGATAGAGAGTCACCCACACACACACACACACACACACGCACACACGTTCAGAGTTTGGTATGTTGCAAGACACTGAACAGAGGATGCAGGGGTGGAGCTCAAGAATTTTTGCTACTAGCCAGCTGGGCTAGTTCACTGGCATTCAATTTTTTGTACTTGTCTTTCATCTAAATTCCTCACCTCAGGCAAGGGGGCAAGGTTAATTTCCAGCACTTAGAGGAGCCCTAATGGTATCACATGAAATGTCCCCAAATTATTGTCTTTATGTCTGCTTCTAGATTGAGATTCCTTGTTTATGGAGACTAGCTGTGAAGCAGCCTGACACTGTAACTGTTTTATTGGTTTGTTTAACTGCAAAGGCCCCCTAATGACATCCCTTTCTGTATTCTTTTATCTTATTGCAGTCATTGCCAGAACAACAACCTAACTTGTGAGATGTGCCCTGCGGAATTACCGAGCACCGTGGCCCCCACCTCGCCCTCGACCACCCCCACCCCGCTGCCCTTCTCCACGGCCGTTCCAGAGGGTACCTGTGACCGTGCCATGGACCTGGCCTTCCTGGTGGATGGCTCCTCAGCACTGACGGAGGAGGACTTCGGGGCAGTGAAGCGCTTCATCCTGACTATGGTGGAGCGCTTCCGCATGGGCTCGGCGCACACTCGAGCTACCGTCCTGCTCTTCCACTCGGGTGTGAAGAGTTACGAGATGCAGGTACAGAAGTGGATCTTCCGCAAGATGGTGCAAGAGATGAAGTACAGTGGCGGCAACATCGCCTTCATGGATGAGGCCATCAAGTACCTGTCGGTCTACATCTACGACAAGGATAAGCGTGTGCACGCTGGCCGCGTGGCCGTCCTGCTTACCGCCAGCCCCAACCCCCGGCCAATGAGGTCCATCCAACGTCTGCTGAAGAAGAAAGACATCACCACCCTTGCTGTAGCCATTGGCCCCAAAGTCAACATGATGCAGATCAATGAGATCACAAAGGCCAACCCTGACAGCAGGGCCTACATCCTTAGCAGTACTGAAGAGCTAGATGACAGGATCGTTGAGGTTACAGACTACCTGTGCACCTTGGGTCTGGAACCAGAGGTTCCTAAGCCTAAGCCCACACAAGCCATTGTTGTGCCGGTGAAGCCAGTCACGTCTAGAACTGGCTGGCTCGTAACTCCAACCGAGAGGGTTCTGACATCCACCACTGCTGCAACCTTGCCCATTAACCAGCTCTCCACAACTCAGCTGTCCACGTGGGCTATGAAAGACATTACCTTTGTCATTGAGGGCTCGGACAATGTTGGAGAGACCGACTTCAACAAGACCAAGGAATTCCTGGAGAGTATCATCACGGAGCTATCGGTGAGAGAGGAGCATATCCGCTTCACTGTAGTTCAGTACTCACTTACCATCACAGTGGAGTTCACGAGGATGGACTTGAGGCAACGACAACAAGCGCTGGAGGAGATCCGGAAGATCCGCTGGAGAGGCGGGTCGGCCACCAACACCGGCACGGCCCTGCACACCGTTACCCAAACCACCTCCGTTCAAACGCAGCCCTCCACAGAGCAGAAACTCAACATGGTGTTTATGGTTACCAGCAACCCACCTACAGATCAGATCCAACGGCCTACTGAGCTATCCAATACAGTGATTTACCCAATTGGGGTGGGGCCCAAGATCCGGGAAGTGGACTTAGAACCCTTCAGTTTCCCCCAGAAACCCATCATGGTTGACAGCTACAACAGCCTGAACTCCATCGTGAACCAAGTGGTGAACATCACTCAGTACACCAGAATAACACAAAGCCCTACTCTTTCTCCCAGAGAACCAACTCTAGCTCCCAGACCTACACTTCCAACTTCAGGTAATGTTTAAAATAATGGAAACATGTTGTGTTGATTTCTTACTAAAATGTGTAGTTAAAAAATTTTTATTGGGGGTACAGGGGGTGACAATGCACCCACTCTGGTCAGTGAGTTCAATGAAATAATTTAGTATAGTTAAATTTGAAAATGTGGCTTATGTTAGTCGCATTAGTATGTAATAATAATTTATTCTAAATTTATTTACTTTTTTTTTTTTTTTTTTTTATAACAAATTTCTTTATCTGGATAAATTGGGCTCTCTCACTTTGTACCCCCTAGGAAAAAAAGTGGTGATGGCCAAATGAAGCTTCATGAACCACTTACTGTATTTTCTAACCCCACTAGATGGTGCTGTCTGTTCAAAAAGGGCTCAAATATGCCCCAAAGTAAACCAAGAGCGCCATCTAGTGGGGTTAGAAAATACAGCACATGTTTCATGAAGCTTCATTTAGCCATCAATTTGAAAAAGCCTTGAGTCACCTGTGGGTAAAATGATTTAGTTTTGGTAGAAGGCGCATTATCCACAAAGGTATTTATATCTTATTTTTTAAAATGACTGTATTTATACTTTTGTCCAGTAGTAGACAAATTAGTAAGAAAAATTGAGGTTGCAATGATGTAGAGCATAGAAAATGAAATGACTTTGGTGGTCTTCTGCGGTCTGCAGTTCCATGTGACAAACCCATGGATATCATGTTCCTGCTGAAGGAGAGTTTTGACGGAGCACCAGACCAGTTTGAGGACTTCAGGACATTTGTCAAAACATTCATCAGCGGTGCTAACATTGGTACTTACTGGTCCCGGCCGCAAGATGCCATTCTCTTTGGCCAGAGTACAAAAGTTGAATCATTGTGTTGTCTGATCCCGCCCCCAATCAGGTCCAGAACACACACAGGTGTCAGTTATCCAGTATGGCTCCAGAATTACTGAAGAGGTACACTGGCGTGCTAAGCAGAGCCAAGATAACCTGCTCCACCTAGTGGACACTATGAAGAAGAGGAAAGCCACACCTGCTGCATTGGGTAAAACTATTAAACTAGGGAGCACTGAAAATGATACACCAACATATACCGCTATACCGCTGTACTTAAACTATACCGCTGTACTTCAACTATACCGCTGTATTTAAACTATACTGCTGTACTTAAAACCTAATTAGATAAAGCTGTTTTTCCACCCAGGCACACAGGAGGTAGCACACCCTAAGGACTGACTTGTGGACGTGTATTTCGTGTCACACAGGTGCTGCCCTTCGCTTTGCCGTCCAGAATGCCATCTCGTCCTCCACTGGGGGGCGCCCCGGAGTGGTCAAGATCGTGGTGATGCTGGTGACGGACAGGTCGACCGATTCCGTCATGGAGGCAGCCAATGAAGCCATGACTGCTGGTATGTATGACCACGCTCCCATACCGGAATGAGTAGAAACAGAACGAGTGACATCACAGAACTGGTGATGCCATCTGTTATCTATTTATGTACTTGTGTGTTTTATATTTTAAAAAGAATGTGCAAACAGATAAGGGTAATTAGGGCTCCAGCAGGAACAGAACCAGCAGGTCCTCTGGTGCTGGAACTGCTCACCCTAGAATTAAAAAGAACTAATGGTGAATTTTGATCATGACACGTGATTCACATTACCCATGGTGCATTGCATCGCCTTGCATCTGCTGTCCCCTCGGAATGATCTGTTACCCACGATGCACTGGGTTTTATCTCTCTACTGGACTGTCACGTTACTTATGGTTCATTGTGCTCAGTCTCCCGCAGGAGGGCTCACACGCATACGCACACGCATACGCACAAACGCACACGCATACGTACAAACGCACATGCGTGCTGTTATTTTGCAGGAGTGTCCGTGTTCCCTATTGGCGTCGGTCCCCGGTATGACCGCACCCAGCTGGACGGTCTGTCTGGGTACGGCATGCAGGATAACGCCATGCATCTCAGCAGCATGGAGGACCTCCAGGTCATGGCCGCCCTGGGCCACACCTTCATCGACAAGCTCTGTAGAGGTGAGGGGACCCAAGAGACGTCGGTACCACGACGGCGACGTCACGGCTGCAGCTAACAGGGCCACGACCGTGATGGTGGCTGGGGTAATTTTGTGTGTCATTTCTCTCTGTCCCCAAGCTGGTCCCCCGGGGGTGTGCGTGGATGACTACGGGAATCAGAGGAAGGTGAGCAAAATAGCCTATGGAGGGGGGGGGGGCGTGTGTCCTAGGTGCGTGACATCGATCTCACACAGCTGCCCTGAGGTCCTTCAGCTTTAATTATACCCCTGATGCCTGGAGGAAACTGAGGTCACAGACTGAATGTTTTTGTCCCCTGTTTTCGTCTAAATTTTCTGGCCTGGCTGTGTGTTTATGTGTGTGTGTGTGTGTGTGTTGTTTGTGAATGTGAATATCAGATGACATTTTGCTGTAAGTTTTTGTGTATGTTTTGGTGTTCTGGTGTTTGACATCATCCATTACATAGATGATGGGAATCTCCACATGGTGCTTGTGTGTGATGCATGTATCCGTGTGTCTTAGCCTGGGGACACCTGGGTCCTGGCCGACCAGTGCCACAGCCTGCTGTGTCACCCCAATGGGGCTGTTACAGTCCAGAGCCACCGAGTAAACTGTGAGCGCCTGGAGAAGCCGGTATGCAAGAACAATCTGCACAGCGTCAAGGTGTCAGAACCCTGCGGCTGCCGTTGGGCCTGCCCCTGTGAGTCATGCCCTGCCCATCACATGTCACATACCACACCCACTGTTCCATTAATGCAGCACTGGGGCTGCTCCACCCACATGCCACTGGGCACGTCCAGTGTTTCAGTAATAAAGGGTTTGACTCCTCCCCTGTCAGATAGGCTCCTCCCCTGTCAGATAGGCTCCTCCCACATACCCGAGGCCACAACCAGTGTTTCAATAATACTGGGTTGGGCTCCTCCCCTGTCAGACAGACTTCTCCCCTGTCAGATAGGCTCCACCCAAATACCCCAAGCACATCCGCTGGCTGGCATCACTTACATATATGCATTGTTTTTGAGGGGATAATATTTCTAGGAGAATTTATATGATGATTTAAATGGTAATCTCTCATTCATCAGTCACTGCACTGACAGTATGTCTCCCTCTCCCACAATCCCTCAGGCGTCTGCATAGGAAGCTCAACCAATCACGTGGTGACGTTCGACGGGATAACCCTGAAGCTCGAAGGGTTCTGCTCCTACAGTTTGCTCAGAGTCGACGGACCCGCTGGGGTGGAGGTTCTGCTGCACAATGGGCCCTGCCAGACCTCCCCGAACCAGATCTGCATGAAAACCATGGAGGTTAAGAGTGGAGACCTGGTTGTGTTGCTGAAGGATGATATGACGGTAGGCCTTGATTTTTGCATGTAGCCTTCAACCTGGCCAATCAGGGTTGTATACAGGGGCGGGGCCACAGGGGATTGGCCCTTGGACTGCCCCCTCTTTCATTCAAATCATATCATTGGTTAATAATAAGGTTGTCCCCTGTATGAATTACGCCCCCTCTTATGCCTCCCACCTTAAAAAGTTCTAGAAACGCCCAGGTACCTATGCTGCCTTGCAATGAAATACTGGCACCAGACACCCAGCAAGCTACATTTGTGACATCTACAGCTCTATGCTGGAGAATGCCAAGTTAGGTGCTTGCAGCTGTGAAGATCGGTTGCTATAGGTCACTATAAATGTGTATGAAAATGTGTCTGTGAGGCTCAGACCTTCCAAAGACACTCACACTTATAGATTTCTCTCCATTTTAGCTCTTATGAGGGATCAGTGAGCTCCGTGACCAAGAACGGGCAGTTAAGCGAACGAATAACGTGAAGTACCGTGCAACTTGGTTGAGATTGGCGCCTCTATGTGTGCCGCAGGTTACCGTCAACGGGCTCCCGGTTGCCGTTCCTCTGAGGACTCAGGGGGTGGAGGTGACCCAGTACGGGGCCGTGATGCACCAGCTGAGATTGGAGGCTCTGGACTATGTGGTAGCGTTCACGCCTCGAAGCAACGAGTTCACCATCCAGCTGAGTCCCACCACGTTGACCAACAATACCTATGGGCTTTGCGGTAAGTCTCTGTAGCAACCAGTCACAAGGGCTCCACTTTATTCTGCTTGTCTGTTTCTCAGGGACGCACTGTTCTTTGTCACAGGTTTAATTTAGTTTTCTCATTCTCATTATCATTTTGGTTGTCATGAAAAGGTCACCCATCTGCCAATACAGGGTAACGATGAGTGTGTATTCCAGGCAGGGGACACCCCGGAGGGGATGCCAGCCCATAATAGTACACACAATCATACATACAGTCACGCTATGGGCAATTTATAGAGAATGATTCACCTCACTGTGTGTTTTGGACTGTCGCAGCAAACCAGAATATCCAAAGAGGTTTCCTCTGCGGAAAACAGTAAGAATATGCATACTCCTCACACACACAGGGGTAAGGTTCGAACCCACAACCCTGGAGGTATATGGTGTTACCCACTGAGCCACCCAGGCAAATCGAGTACATTTCCTGGTGATATGAACTGCAGAGATGAGAGCCTGATTTCCTATTTTTCCAAATGCGGTTCCTTAATCATCGTGCCACCTACTTATCACTACAGGTCAGTGCGACCAGGATGATCAGAACGACTTAATTCTCCGTGACGGGACACTAACGGCAGACGCTGTGGCATTCGTTCGGGAGTGGACCCTCCCCGGAGCCGACGGGACCCCTTGCCAGCCGCGTCGGAGCGAGCTGTGCACCCACCCCGCCACCAGCAGCTGCCAGGTCCTGCGTTCCGACACCTTCGCGGCCTGCCACGCCTCCGTGCCGCCTATGCCCTTCCTGGAGCTGTGCCAGCAGAACGCCTGCCACGGCGACGAGGTGTGCGACCTGGTGTCCGCCTACGCCCGCCTCTGCCGTATGCAGGGCGTCTGCGTCGATTGGAGGAGCAGCGACTTTTGCCGTAAGAGAAATTCGCATTCGCGCACAGATTTGCGCAATGGTCTTGACATGCGCCTCAGTGACCGAGCAGGGTGTAGCGGCCGTCTCAGAGGTGCTGGTCCAGTCCACGTGGACAGCCCTGAGTTCTCTGGTGCTCTCATCAGACAGCCCAGGGTATTGTCAATTCCAACCTGCCTGATATCCAGGACGTCTGCACCAATAGATGCCTCAAGAAGGCCAGACCCATGCTCAAGGACCCCTGCCATCCCAATCACAAACTTTTCACTCCTGCCGTCAGGGAAACTAGTAACTCTTTCTACCCACAAGTTGCGCCAGTCGAAACAAGTGTTGACCAGCCCTGCACGCAAGCAGCGAGACTTAGGCCGTTAGTATGTGCAGTTTCCACATTTTGAAAAATATTTAAGAAATATTTTTGCTGTTTTACGATTACTGTTTTACTTATCTGCTTTATATATTTCTGTCGCTTGCTATAGGGAGCTGTCAGAGAACCTCATTCCCTTGCCTGCATCTAGCGCTTAGCTGTTGTGCATTTGACAAACAAACGCTGGTTTGATTTGGGTCTCTTCCCAGCCATGCCCTGCCCCGGAACCATGGTATTCGAAAGCTGCCACACCGGCTGTACGGAAGAGTGTCGCATCACCGGCGGCGGCAGGAACCGCAATGGCTCCCTGTGCGCGGACTCGCCCATGGAGGGCTGCTTCTGTCCCCCAGGACTGGTGCTGCACGAGGGGGCATGTGCCAGTCCGGACGTATGCACTCAGTGCCTGGACTCGCGAGGACAGTCTCACCGGGTCAGTGAACAAGCCAGTGCTGACGGAAGCTTCAGGTTCTGCCATCGAACGGAAACAAAACGAAGGTTTTTCAAAGGATTTGAAAGTAACCAGAAAGACAAACAAGCAGAGATTATCTAAAGATTAACTGAGCAATTGTTGGTGAATTGGCACACTCTTGTGGTTAGTTTGAGCAATGCGACAGGAATCCAATGAGCAATACGGCTCTTTAAAGCAAGCTGTTTTATATGTTCATTTCAGTTAAATATTCACTTCAGAACAATAGCCAAAACCATAAGAAGATTATATTCATTAAGTAACAAAGCAGGGCATATAGGACGCTTCTGTCCTTTTCTGATGCCTTTTCTGACTGGCTCTTCCTCTTCCTTTTCCAGTTCCTGGATACCTGGATTTCTCCTGATAACCCCTGTCAGATATGCATGTGTCTGTCCAACCAGCAGATAAACTGCACCGCTCAACCCTGTAACCACAAGACACGTAAGGACTCGCCCGGCTTATCTGTAATGTATACCTCAGCGCTGCGGCTAAACACTCAAATTACGCAACAATTACATCCCTTCGCTTCATGTGTACTACACATCAACAACATGACTAAAGACCTATCCCGCCCCTTGATCAATATTGTATACTGACAGTAAGTTACAGACCTATTCATTCGCTTTAGAACCATGACAAAGCACAGGACTTCATCTCATTACTAGTGCTGTACCTGGACAGGAAGATTAAAGACCAGTCATACGCTTGTTGAGTCTGTTGACTACACAGCACCATCTGTGTGTTGGATCATGTCCCTTAATCATCTGAGCACTGTTAAAGACCTGGGCGCTTATAGATACTGTGTGTGTGTGTGTGTGTGTGTGTGTGTATATATATGTTCAGCAGACGTGGGGGCCGGTAATGAGGTTTCCCTGGTTTTCCACAGCCCCCGTTTGTGCCCCCTGCGAGGTCCTGAGAGAAAAAAAGGAGTCGCACTGCTGTCCAGAGTATGAGTGCGGTATGTTCTCCAGATCTCCAATTCCTCTGACCTTCTCCGTCTACTCTGCTGCCCTGTCTCTTCATCCTGGCCAATCTAATTGCTCTTTATATCTCGACTCTGAATGCTGTGCTGGTCATTAACCTGGTCGCCCCATAATCTACCTGCAGTGTGTGATCTGGTCACCTGTGACCTCCCCCAAGTCCCCCACTGTGAAGATGGCTTGAGTGTGGTCCTCAGCAACCCTGGTGAATGCCGGCCCATCTATGATTGCGGTGAGTGCCCCCCCCCCCCCCCCCAGCACGTCCTAAGCTGTGCACGCACACACGTGTCTCTGCTTTGTTACGGGCTTGTTTACTTACACATGTCCCTGGAGTGGTTTTTGTTGGCAAACAAAAGTGCGTGACACCGGCATGGACGTTGGGAAACTGTTTTATTTGTAGGGTATCAGGTTTACAGAAACCAGGAAGGATAAGAGGGCAGGCCTAACCAAAATGGAGGATGCGAACAAAAGGAAAACAAACAAACAGCAAACGCAGATCAAAAACAAAAGAAAAGAACAGAAATGCGAATTGGCTCAGCCAGAGGCTAGGAAAAGCAAAAGGACATGGATGCAGCTGTAGGGTGGTTTCGTGATCAGATTACCAGGAGGGGTGAAAGAGAGAGAAGGACAAACATGGGCGAATCACGAAACCGGGATTCAGTTAAAGCCAAACGGCCGGTGAAATGATGTCACCTCTCAAGGTAACTGAGCTGCCCGAGTCTCTGGCTGTGTCCGAATTGAGTGGCGGCGTCCTTCGAAGGACATTTTTCATAGCCTTTGTAGGCCGCGTCCTTCAAAGGTTCACGTAGTGATTCTTGGGATCTTGGCAAAAAAATATCGCATTTCTAGGCTGCGTTTGAAGGAGCCTTTGAAAAGGGACAGCCTTGTCACGCCGCCGCAACACATTCAGTGTTCAGATGCGGCCTTTCGAAGGATTGCAGCCCCTGAATTCGGACGCGGCCCCCGTCTCCCTTTTTTTCCAGCCTGTAAGAGGGAGGCGTGTCCCCGGCAGGCTCCACCTCTCTGCCCCCCCCACCGGTTGCTGACCACGAAGCCCACGGAGTGCTGTGAGACCTACGGGTGCGCCTGCAACTGCCGGAACTCCACCCGCACCTGTCCCCCAGGGTACATCACCTCCTCGGTCACCAACGACTGTGACTGCACCGAAGTCACCTGCCTCGCTGACAAGGTGACCCTGTCCCCTCTGTCCATCCATCCCTCCCTGTCATCAAAGCTCTCCTAAACATGACAGCCACTAACCTTTTCCTGTGTCCAGGTGTGTGTGGTGTTAGGGGTGGTATATCAGGTGGGTAATCATTGGGAGGAGGCCTGTAAGACGTGCCGCTGTACCGAACACCGTGATGGGGTCACAGGGCTGCACCTCGCCGAGTGTACAGACAAGGTCTGCAACCAGATCTGCCCGTTGGTAAGACACCCCAGAACCTTCACCCCCACCCCCCCCTTATCCAGCCTGCTGCATCTCCAAGGTGTCACCTCCCTCCTACTCTTTGACCCCAGGGCAGCAGCTACTCCCACAAGGAGGGTGAGTGCTGCGGAACATGCCGGAAGTCCAGCTGCCTGGAAGAAACTCGAGGGAGTCCCATGGGTGACATGGTCTCTGGTGGCCGCCTGCGTATGGTAAGCTTCCCCACGTGAGAATTTACCTGTAGCGCCACGGTACTGCTGCTCCTGTAGGTTGTAGGTTCAGAATCCTGGGGGTGCACATTAATTGTAGCCCTTCCCTCTACTGTAAATTGCTTTGGATAAAGGCATCGAATAATTGAAGTGGTACAACTGGCATTTCTAGTGAAGATCTTTGTTGAGGAGCCTTCTTGATACCTTTGAGGGGGACACCCAAATTCAAATTTTATCTGTCACAAACACAATCATACATATATAGAATATAAAGAGAGTTAAGAATAAAAATAGCAATTAGCAGCAACAATGTCTGATTATTATTGGTGAATTGGCTCACCCAACCTGGATCACACCAGTGAATTTATCCAGTTGTACAGCCATATAAAATATTGTTTGTGACAGAGGGCGTGTCCAGTCAGTCGATGTCTCTGCACAGGTGGGGGAGACATGGTTCTCACCTTGGGACAGGTGCGTGATTAATGAGTGCGTCAAGGTCAACGACGAGGTGTTCATCTCGCGCGCCAATGTGTCCTGCCTTGAGATGGACATCCCCCACTGCCCGCTGGGCACAGAGCTACGCTGCAGCACAGGCGAATGCTGCCCCTCCTGTCACTGCGGTACAAGCACCCCCCAAATCTCAGCTTCCTGTCCGCCATCTTGGTTCCAGTCCCAGCGTTCACTTCTTGCCCCTCTCTCTGCTCCTCCTTAAACCTCCACTCACCACATGGCTGAACCCAAAACACTCTTCAAGTAAAGTGTAATAAGTTTCTAATGTGCTTTAAGTCTTTTGCTATATTGGTTGTTCCTGAGAATTGCATGCATATTAATTGCATCTTCATAGTGCCTAAGCAGTAACTTTGGATGAGAGGGTAGGTGAATAATTAAAATGGACCCTTTTTGTTTTTCGTTCCAGTGCCTCAGGACGTGTGTGTGATGAATCACACCGTTATCGGGGTGAGAGACCTTCTCAGTATGCTTATCGAGTCCTTATACAGTCTCTGAGACTGATTAGTGCTGACTGGGTAATTTGATTCCTGCTAGGAAATACAGTCTTCCGTAAAACAAGGAACAAACTGCAGTAGGGAAAAAAAAAATGTGAACAACCACTTGTGGTTCGCAGCATCAGCCGTCGGCCAATTGCTCCGCAGTGCTGTCTGAGTCGCAGTGTTTGATTGGACGAGACATCACACACCCCTGTGCGTGACCTGTATTTGATCCCATCTTAACCCCAGGCAGCTTAATGTTAATGTTCAGTCCTGTATGGTTTAAATATATCAGATTTTTCTATTCTGTTATCAGTAAAATAACCGACTTGATATAGATAAAAATCACATCCTATTTTTCATTTTTGACATGTTATTTGGGTGTTTCTTTAAGACAAGCTTTGTTCTAATCTTTGTTGTCGAGGGTCAAAACCCATATCAAAGCCCAGACTGCATGGTTATTTGTTCAGATCTCAGAAAAGGGAACTGCAGTGATACACTTGGACAAAGTAACATAAAAAAATTAAATATGCAATATAAAAGTGCAAAGTCATTCTAAATGCTGATTTTAAGTGTCGTATTACCCATGATGCATTGTGCAGGTTGGTGAGGAGGTCATGGTGGATCTGTGCACACGTTGTCAGTGCTCATCGGAACCAGGAGCTCTGAAGTTCCACCTCTCCTGCAGGAAGATGACATGTTCATCTTGTCCTGAGGTCCCCCCCAGACTTCCTGTTTCCACACCTCCATCATCATCATCATCATCATCTTCATCATCATCAACTTCACTATAATGTTGTCATTTCGCTCAACCATTTCCAAAGGTGTGGACTGATCCCATCCTTACCATCCATCGTCAAGTCTCCCTCCTCCTCATTCCTGTCATCATCTTCACCATTCCCACCTCAGTTCTGGTTACAAATGCCAACTTCCCGCTCACGTCTCCAGGGCTTCACCAAGGAGACAGTCCCCGACTCGTGCTGCGGTCGCTGTGTGGCCACATCCTGCACCGTCAAGCGCCTCAGTGGCGTCGCCATGAGCCTCAAGGTCAGGGTCCCTCCACGCGATTTTACCCCACGGGGGCAGGATGTCCCACACAGCACCGGGAACCTCCTGGCTCACACTGTGGACTCGGGGTGCAAAGACCTCCCAGTGACACTCTCTCTGCCTCTGTGCGCATGTGCCCTTAAGCAGTGTTTCTCAACCCAGTCCTTGGGGACCCCCCAAACAGTCCACATTTTTGCTCCCTCCCAGCTCCCAGCCAATCAAAAGCACCGAATACCAGGCGCAGGTGTGCTGGAACCAGGGAGGGTGCAAAAACATGCACTGTTTGGGGGTTCCCAAGGACTGGGTTGAGAAACAGTGCCTTAAAATGCTTCTTCGTTGCATGCCAAAAAAAACCGAAGTGCGTTAAATCGCACGCACTGATCGGCACACCTCAGACGTCTCACCGGCAGTGCGGTCGCACGTGTCCGCATAGCCCGAGGCGGCATCTGTTGTGTTCTTCTTTTTTTTGCGCGGCACCATCCTGTGAAGTGAGACCGTTCCTCCCCCGCCCACGTTCTTGGTGTGCGTCCCTGTCTCCAGGCCAACGAGACCTACGAAGACGGCTGCACCCTCTACTCCTGCCGCCAGAACCGCAACGGAGGGCTGGTCCTTGAGACGCAGATCACCAGATGCCCCGCCTTCGACCGGGCTCGCTGTCTGGAAGAGGGGGTACGGGCCACACTCCCTACCTCCACTGGGGGGTCATATCCCAAACTGAGGCTGCCGCACATTTCCTTGACAGTATATGAAAGAGAATGGCTATCCTGGTACTTCTGGCCCCTGGGGGTGTGCTGCATTTTTAATGCGTTTAATTATTTCTTTGGCAGTAATTTCACATTCTGCAGCCCTTTTGCGCCCATCATTAGTTGCGCTCTGTTCTAAGGGGCTCCCGTCCCTGACACATACTGCAAGGGCTACAGAACATGCATCACCGACGCCGTTGCTCACGGGCAACATACATCCCATGCCCATCTCCCTGCCGAGTGGGAGGGAGCACATTTATGTAAGAAAGTGCAGTTTCTGTCACTCGTGCATGAACACAAGCTGATCAGCTGTGGGTGGATATCTCTACACCAGACTCAGTTTTTTTTTTTGTTTGTTTTTTTTTCTTTTTTTTGGCCTGCCATGTTTAAACTGGCAGCACAGATGCGTTACCATGCGTTATAAAAAGCGCTCGCTGCTGCCGTTTCCACGGTGCCCATTCCTGCGGACTTGCTGCGGTGCCGTGTCTGTACATGTCTGATTTCTATGTTTTTTCGCCCATCCCAGGGGAAAATCGGCAGGATTGGGGACACGTGCTGCGAGACGTGTGAGTAGGACATCCCCCCCCAACTGACACCCTTCCACTCTCCCCTACGTGTTTACCTGCGACGGTTCTGGTTCTCGACACCGTTCTGTCCCAGAAGTTACCCCTTGACAAAGCGATGGGAGACGGGGGTGTAGGCTAGGATGCCCGCAAATGTATGCCTGCTCTCTGTGGGCCGATTGTGAGGTTGGGGGGGCGGGGGGGGGGGGGGGGGCAGTAGGGGTGTGAAAGAATGAATGGAGAGGTGGGCAGCGCGAGAGGCACTCCTTTTTTCCCCCACTGACGGAGGGACAGGAGGCGAGGCGGACAGACAGCCCTCTCACGGTACAGCGAAGGGCGACGTGCCGATGAAGTTTCAGACCTCCGGGGAATCGGCCAGGCTTGAGGGTCCAGCGTTGTGTGTGTGTGTGTGTGTGTGTGTGTGTGTCTCTTCCCCCGTTGCTGATTTATTGGGGTTTGACGTCTGTTTTGTCGCCTAAACGTCTAATGCTACCAGCAAGATGGATCTGTTTCTCCCTGGTTTATTCGTGACCCGTCGTTCCGGTCTGATTAACCCCCGTAATTCCACAACACCCTGAATTAGCTACTGAAGCCTCTTTGTCTCAGACAGTGGTTTTATGAATGATTCTGAGTGCCGTGGAAACAGAATGAGGATAGACGTTTTATCGCAAGGACGATTTCCCTTCGGGAATGTTGGGGCAGCAAACTGGGCTGTGATAACTCATGATTTAGTCAGAAACGCGTCAGGAAAATTGACAGCAGGTATTAATGCATGTGATCTTCTGTTGCTAGGACACTCCCTTTGAATATTTTGAAGGAAGCCTCCCATTGGCTGTTGGGAATGATGCAGGTCTCCCTTTCGCTGGTCCATGGAAACATGTCTGCCCGTCTATCTGTCTGTCTCGCTCGCCTCCCTTGTTTCTCCCTCCGTCGTTCCTCATTTTCCCTTTGTCATCATCCTTCATGCCCGCCGTTGCCGCTACACGGATCTGCCTGGGTCGCAGCAAGACAATAGCGTGGTAGATCATGCTGCTTGTTTCTGCATCAGTCCTTTCAGTGAAGTCTCTAAACCTGGTCAAATAGCATTTTTTAATATCAGTTTGGCTTCAGCCGCTTCTATAAGATTTTTCACGGCTCAGGCAGGAAGGATATTGCGGGGGGGGGGCGGTGGACAGGGGCTATTACCCCCCCCCCCACCCAGAAATAAACATCTCACTTGCTGTCTGTTTCCCTTTGAGGGGGCTCTTTTATGTGCATGCGCAGGGGTTGACATCTGACCATCTTTATCTACACCCCCGCCCCCCCATTGTCCTACAAGACAGCTTCCAAAGCCGTCACTTCACACCCCACCCCGAACCCATCCTATTATATGACTATCCGTAAAAATGATTAGCTCGTTCAGGCAACTTCTGGGGTGACATTGGACACCCCCTCTTCTCCCTAACAAACGGGATGGCTGTCGAGGCTCTCGGGGTTGGGAGGGGGGATTGGGGTAACTCTAGCATTGGGGGTTGGGGATCGATCCCGCCTGGCTCGTTGCTGGATTAGCCAAAGAGCAGCGTGCCTGTTAAGGGCCGAGGTCGATTTTCACGCACACCGGACATTATCCCGCTGTCCGGACGAGCTCCTGTCATAACTCAAAGACAGCTCTTCACGCCGCGCCATCAACGACTGCCGCAATCAGTCAGGGATAAAAAAAATACGGCAATCGATGTGACTTATTGTTCCATGGCATGCTTCGGAAACGCTTTGCATTTAGCTCTAAATTGTTTCACGGGAGCCGTTACAAATTGCATTGGCGATATTCGAAATAGCGGCGTATATTGATAAGGCTATTTCAGACCGAACTGGGCCTGGCCAGCAGCTCTGGGCGCGACTGCAGTGCATTGAGTAATACGGCTGTTTCTGTTCAGTTTTAATTCCCTAAGTCTTCTGAGGGATGCAGAAACGCCACAGCCAAGGGTCAAACTGGGGCTTTACGTTATTTAGTATATTATATACTATAATTTATCCAGATGGACTTACGTGGCTCTCACTTTTATAGCCCTATACTTAGTGCAGGTTAAGTAACCAATAACCCCTCCCACCATGTGTGAAGGTACAACAGGCTCGACACTGTTTAATTTTTTTCTGTAGCTAAGCGGTGACGTAGCCACCTTTGGTGTTCGGTGTTTGGCGTTTGGCTGCACAGGCTAAAATAACCGCCTCGGAGGCAGAGAGCCGATGCACCTCTCGGGGATTTGTGCGCTCATCTACTCCGGGCTCATCTAATCACTTTTGACTCACTTTCAGAATGACACCTCATTCTTAAAATCGTCGTTCTCTAGCATGCTGCAGAGGGCGATACAGGTGAAATGTCACCAGCGTGGACAGAAAAAAGAGAGATTC
Source organism: Hippopotamyrus pictus (assembly GCA_026781145.1). Classification (NCBI taxonomy): domain Eukaryota; kingdom Metazoa; phylum Chordata; class Actinopteri; order Osteoglossiformes; family Mormyridae; genus Hippopotamyrus; species Hippopotamyrus pictus. The sequence continues at coordinate 25,142,728 of JAODLC010000065.1, read as the reverse complement.
TTTTCATTGTGATTTGTGTTTAAGCCAATGGTTTATAGCCTGGAAACCTTTTTGTCACAAGGTCTATTTGGACGTCCAGTGGGGGCGTATGGTCATCTAGGACGCATAATGATGTCACTCTCAGGTGATGCTCTCCCTCCCACGCCCACACGGGGTGACCTGCCATGTCAGTTTGGCTCTGGGCCCCCGAATGGATCGCTCTGACAGTACAGATGCCTTCGGTCATCTATACAGGGGACGTCCCTGTAAGTGCCTCGAGGCTGCTAGAATCTCAGGCGAATGTCAACCAAGCGTCGTGATCGACCTTAACAGTTGTGGTGGGGGGGGGGGGGTGGAAATGTAAATGCTAAGCAAAGCTAGGGCGCAGCTCTGAGATGCTTCTGGGGGGGGGGGGAGGCAGGGTGATTTTTCAGATTAGCGCGACGGCTAAGTGTTCTCAGATGCCGCTGGCTGTTTGGTCGTGGACCGTCCTGTGCACCAGCTGGTACCATCACCCCTCCCAGCTGGGCAGTAGCGGCATCTGTCAAATCGGCATCTCCGCTCCGTCCTGGTTCGGCTCCGAAGGTCAGTGGTCAGCAGTTAAAAAGCTGAGAAGCAGAATTTCTGCGATCAGGAAGGTCCTTCAGCATCTGTTAATGCAGGTTCGGTTTTACAGACCTCACTCAGAACCATTGTCGATGGCTCAGCGTGCCAGACCAATCAGGTTTCTTGAGCGAAGGGGGCCTCCTGATTGGCTGCCGGTTCGGGTACACAGCCCTGTAAATCATCTTTCGTCTGCAAGGCTGGTGAGCGACATGCAGACAGTTTGTTAGAAAGGCTGCAGACAAAAGCTGACCTCACATCTGACACCAAATATCTGCGATTTAGTGAATAACTGTCACATGAATGCAATTGATTTAGAAGAACGTAATTATATTAAGCGATGGCTTCTCAAAGGGTGGCAGAATCTGTGACTTCCTTATGAGGGGAAGCGATAATGTCAACACTTTTGGGGCACAAACTCGAATCCCGATTAAACTAAATCATTTAACTTTCTACAGCAAACTCCCGCTGCATTTTGTCATATAGCACACTGAAATACAAATGGGCCTTTTAGCATTTAATTCACTGTAGAAATAAAAAAATCAATGCATTTGCCATATTCTTGTGCAAAGGACGCCTCCTGATTGGCTGTCGGTTCGTGTACACAGCCCCTGTATGAACGTCCAAAATAGGTTTAAGATCCCAGTTAAGGGAGACTGGACTCAAAACGTTTGACTTTCTCATATATGTGCAAAATTTGGTGGTTTGTGCTGCCATCTGTCCTGCCTTAGGAATATTAATATTCACGAACAGATGTGACATTCAATAATAAAAACCATTTACATTTAAGAATAAGAATGCATGCCTTAGTAGAATGCAGTTCTTATATACATTTTCCATTGATTTGTGTCCCGTGTCCACTTACCAAGTCCAGTGCTGCAGTGAGTCCGTTCCACTGCTACAGTGAGCACAGAGAGCTGCTGGTAGATGCCAGCTGGAGATTGGGCACTGTGGGCTGTCGGGCACTGCCTTTTTTTGGCAGCGGTTTGGGCAAGGTACTTGGTCATCAGCGTCAAAAGCCATCGATGGGGCAGATCTGCAGTATGACATGGGGGAGAGAGGCGGCGGCCTTATTTCGAAGCGACGGGGTCTCTGAAATACTCGCTAGTGGAATCTGAGACCTGCGCTGGAGCGACTCGGGGCCGTGCAGGACCAAAACGAGGCCTGAGCAAAGCCTTGTGCAGAAGTGAGTCACACTGCAAAAGGCATATCAGGCCAGGTGATGCTGCTACGGAAACAAGAAAACTGCAGTGGATTGTGGGAAGCCTGCCACATTACGTTTCCCAATCCTATCGAGTCCAGCAACATTTTCAGTAGTTTCAACACTTTTTTGCCAACTAAAACCTGTAGCTCATACCATATGCCGCAGAAGATATTAGTAAGTGTTGTCGAACCACATACATTTGATGCATCAGTGGGTATTTCGTTGTCATTTTTATGTCATATTTGACGATCAGATTGACGATCATCTTGATCGCACGTTCTTACAAAGGCTTGTTGGAAGCTACTGCCGCTATCTCCTTCATCAATCCGTAAGTCATCCATCCCGACATGCGAAACCCCTCACCCGCCTCTCTCCTCCTCATCCTCCTCGCTGTCTTCCTTGGCCATCTGCCAGTAAGCTGAACCAGCAGTCAGATGACATGTGAAATATTGACACCCAGGCTAAGACCAGCCCGCCATCGACTTAAACATAGACCTCTTCTTCTCGATCTCTTTCAGTTCATGCTTTTGCGGATCAAGCCATCTAGTCCCTAGTAATTCGCTCCATCCACTCTGTCTATTTCACAACCTACCCGGTTTGGACCCGTTCACATCTTCTCTCTCATAAATAATCAGGCTGTTTATAAAACCATCCAGAATCTGTTTAAGTCTGTTCAGTCTCTATTTTATAATCTGCAATCTCCAGTAATCCACCCACAGTATATTAATCCACACAGAGCCTCAGCCTATTAACCAGTCCATCTTGATGGCTTATTTTTCCTTTATTTTCCTACGGTGATGCTATCTTAGCATTTTTTGCCATTACACGCGTTCGGCTATCGCCTAGAGAAGGGGGTGGGTTACATCAAGCAGAGACAGGGGGTGCGCAGATGCAGATATAGGCCAGTAATCTGTTTTTCTGAATGATTTCGTAGTAATTGTTGCATCAATGACCTGTCAGTCTTAAGTAAAGATAGTGAGTCCTAACAAAGAGCAATGATTCCAGGGGCTTAGACGAGCTTTCCCATAAACACCTGCTTATCTGAGGCCAGAAAGCCCATGAATAGGACATGCTGCTCTGTGTGGTGACACAGGTACACAGGCGTGCTGTTATGAAAAGCGGGCAACTGGAATTGTTCACCGTGTCCTCATTTGGGGTGGGGGGTGAGGGGTGATGATGATTTTCCAGCCTTTCGCAGTGGCTCTGGTGCTGAGGCAGACAACCATAATTAACAGGAACCCCATTAGCAGCCACAGGGGATTATGGGTATAATCAGCTCAGGCCAGCTTTTCGCAACAGAAGATTTTTAAAATGCATGCTAATTTATGGCATTTCATGAAAGAGTCCTACTCCAAAACATCATCAACTCAAAACAGCACCAACAGCCCCCCCCCCCTCCAAGGGAGGGACTGTAAGGTGATGGAGGGCAGAGTCACGCGCGATTGTTCAAATGCCGCCCCCACCCGCGGCCAACATTTACAGAGCAGCATCTCTGCCCTACATCTGAGCCAGACAGACTGCAGCCGCCAGCCCCTTATCTGGGAGAATGTAGCCTCTGCCTGCCAGGCCTTGGTGGCAGACGCCTGCCTTAATTAAGGAAGCCAGCGGCAGGCTGCTGGAGGAATAGTTCAGGGTTAAGCCTGGCCAATTAGGTGCGTGGTCAGCATCTGGAGAGAGGGGCCAAAATGACCTCAAATGTTCAAAGTCCCCAGCAGCACGATAACGTATGTAACACCCCGTGAACATGAATGAATGGAGAGGAAGTTGAGGCAAAAGCAGGCCACTCTGCAGCCCTGTCACATGATCTGTGTCACATGATGAAGCTGCGACGCCCTCTCAAATCGCTAAGACTCTCAGGAACGTGCCTTTCTGCTTTCACTTTATTTATTCATCTAAAGGGCAAAAAAAAAGAAAAAGGCAGCCAAGGTGTGACAGGAGAAGCTGGGCTGTGGAAAGGCCGCATTTCTCGTTCCTGTATGACTCCAAGCAAGTCGCTGCCGGAAACGAATGAGCGGAACCGTAGACCGCGGAAGGCATCGGAACAAGTGGGCATGAAGTCATGTCTTCACGTCCGTTTGCTTTTTGAGGAACTCAGATATAACCTTTGGTTTTGAATAACAGATTCAAATTCAATTCAGGCTTCCATTAATAGTGGTTTGCATTCGATTATTTGTAGGTAATTCTTTTTGTAATTGTTCAAACCCGGAGGGCCTCTGTCACTACACAGGCATATGGGGCGGGGGGGGGGGGTGAGCAAGTGGGGGAGGGACCG
>JAODLC010000065.1:25079327-25103982 GCA_026781145.1 Hippopotamyrus pictus | reverse complement strand
GGGTCGGGAGGGGGTGAGGGGCAGTCCCGTTAGGGTCGGGAGGGGATGAGGGGCAGTCCCGTTAGGGTCGGGAGGGAGTGAGGGGCAATCCTGTTAGGGTCGGGAGGGGATGAGGGGCAGTTCTGTTAGGGTCGGGAGGTAGTGAGGGGCAGTCCCGTTAGGGTCGAGATGGGGTAAGGGGCAGTTCTGTTAGGGTCGGGAGGGGGTGAGGGGCAGTCCCGTTAGTGTCGGGATCGACAACGCCGTCTGCATTGATGGGGCCAGGCAGAGGAGACAGGATCTGAGCGAGGTCGTTCCTCCGTGACACTGAGGGGGGAGCAATTAGCTGTTTTTAACAACACCTTCAAGCACTGCTGCGCAGGTGACGGATGCTCACCCATGTGCTGTGCAGTGCATCCATCCTGTCCCAGGGTCACATACCATAATATTTATCATGGTGAAAATACATTGTCACCAAGCCCTCGACAGACAGCAGCCCCCCCCCCACACACACACATATATCAGCTTCCCAGGGGCGGTTTTTGTGACCTAACAGAAGTTCGTTTATATGACTTGTTAAGTTTCACTAAAGCATATCATCACCAAAGAAGAGCGTTTTTATATAGTGACACCTCGCATTGTGGGGCATCCTGAGGAGAATAATACAGGGCTTTAGGGATGTCAGAAAAGAAGCAGAACGATACAGAATACAGTTCTGAAGCTGACCACATAGGAATTATGGTAGGTATTAAACTACCATATTTAATATGGTAGGTATTAAACAACTGATTTTGAGGAAAAACTTTGGTCAGACTGGCGAATAATATCATGTTAATATTGATAGTGATGGTTTACACCTGTTTACGTGGCTCCTGCTTGGGTTCCTGACTGTGAAATGAGCGCTTGGTATAATTATATATAAATGTGGGTGGGGTCTGAAACTAGGGCCGGACAGAAGCATCAAACAGCCAGTTCAAAAGGGAGAAATGGCCCCATAAACCACAATAAATAAAATAAAATAGCGACATTAGGGTGACCACTTAATCCATGCCACGGGGGACAATATGAGCTAGGACAGGATTCGTAAGCTACCAATTCAATTAAAAGGGCCTGGATTTCACTTAAGCACTGAGATCTTGCTGTGAGTCGTCAATCTCATATAATTATGCATCATAGAACTGAAACATTTAGCCGAGCACAGGCAACTTTCAGTTTTATAGTTTGTAAAGCCTGAAGTAGCTCATAGTGTGCCCCCCCCCCCCCCGACACCGACACCAATATGGATTAGGAGGTCACCCTAGGTATCATGAGAATCTTGTGGAACGACAGAAAACTGAAAGTATTAGTCACACCTTTCGACACGGGGGCACGTCTCAGACTCCCTAATCCTCCCAAATCTCTGCCACATTTAAACCCCAGCAAGGCGAACAATCCCATTGGGGTCAGCTGGCTTTCATTACCTGAGGTGTCTGTTAGTGCTGAGTCTGTGGTTGGTCACCATGGTAACGTGAGCATTCTGGAATCCAGCCCCTCGCCGTTCCTGCGCCCCTCCCACTGGCTCGTAAGCCATCGTCTGGCATTATCTAGACTTTCCACACTCCCGAAACATACATAACCCTTGAGTTCGTGGCACAAGTCTCAACAAAGTTTAGCGAATACTCGTTTAATGAAAGCACATTTTTATTGAGTGCGTTTATTGGTTTCGAACGTGGCGGTAAATGAAGCCGGCTCCAACTGGGATTGTTTCCTGCCTCCCGTCTGCCGGCTTCCCTTCTCCTCACACGTCTCTCCTTCCCACTCTCTCTCCCTCTACAGTCATCCAATTCGGTTTCGTCACCCTCTTCGTCGCCTCCTTCCCCCTGGCCCCCCTCTTCGCACTCCTGAACAATGTCATTGAGATCCGGCTGGACGCCAAGAAGTTTGTCACCGAGCTGCGCCGACCCGACGCCGTCCGGGCCAAAGACATCGGTACCTACCGCAGACCACGCTGCCACCTCACACAAAGAGCCCCTTTTATTGCCGTGCTGGGGGGGGGTCCAAACTCCCAACACCACATTTGGGAAGGAAGGAGATTCGACACATATGTTTAAGCCATAACTCTAGCAAGCTTGTGGCTGACGTTAATTATAATTTAAATTTGTGTTTAGGGATAGTAGTGCAGATACATATCACCACTAGATCAAAACTGTAGCTTTTATCGATCAGCCATTTCGTTAAATCCACTGACTTGTGAAATAAATATCATTGATTATCTTGTTACAAAGGCACCTGTCAAGGGTGTTGTTATATATTAGGCAAGAGAACAGTCAGTTCTTGAAATTGATGTGTTGGAAGCAGGAATAATGGTGTAAGGACTTGAGCAACTTTGACAAGGACCAAATTGTAATGGCTAGACGACTGGGTCAGAGCATCTCCAGAACGTCCAAGAAAGGTCAACTAGTGAACTGGCAACCAGGTCATGGGCACCCAAGGTTCATCGATACACGTAGGGAGCAAAGGCTATCAGGTTTGGTCCGATACCGTAGGAGAGCTACTGTAGCACAAATTGCTGAAAAAGATAATGCTGGCTATGATGGGAAGGTCAGAACACAGAGCGCATCACAGCCTGCTGTGTATGGGGCTGCGTAACTGCAGACCAGTCAGAATGTCCATGATGACCAACAATGGGGACATAAATGTAAGAAATGGAGCAATGGAAGAAGGTGGCCTGGTCTGATGAGTCAAGTTTTCTGTTACGTCATGTGGATGGTTAGTGTACATTGTTTACCTGGTGAAGAGATGGCGCTATGCGAAGAAGGCAAGCCAGCAGAGGCAGTGCGATGCTCTGGACAATGTTCTGCTTGGAAACCTTGGGTCCTGGCATTCATGTGGATGTTACTTTGACACGTACTTCCTACTTAAACAATGTTGCAGACCAAGTACAACCCCTTCATGGCAGTGGCCTCTTTCAACAGGATAATATGCCTTGCCACACTGCGAAAATTGTTCAGGAATGGTTTGAGGAACATCAAAAACAGTTCAAGATGTTGACTCGGCCCCCAAATTCCTCAGATTTCAGTCCAATCGAAAATCTATGGGATGTGCTGGACAGACAAGTCGGATCCATGGAGGCCCCACCTTGCAACTTACTGGACTTGAAGGATCTGCTGCTAACGTCTTAGTGCCAGATACCACAGTACACCATCAGAGGTCGTGTGGAGTTCATGCCTTGACAAGTCAGAGCTGTTTTGGCAGCACGAGGGGGGCCTACACAATTTTAGGCAGGTGGTTTTAATGTTATAGCTGATCGGTGTAGATCAGTGATACTCTTTGGATTTTTCATTAGTGTTTCTCTCAGTACCGTCTTACTCCAGGTATCGTGGACCTAGACTGCTCATGAAGTATGGCTGAGTTCTTGGGTCGCTACTGGCTCTGACAAATCTGGGTTTTCTCTCTCTCTCTCTCTCTCTCTCTCTCTCTCATTCTTTATGCAGGAATCTGGTACAACATCCTCAGCGGAATGGGCAAGTTCTCAGTCATTATAAATGTAAGTGGTAAATCTAAGTGCTTGCAGCTTCGGGGCAAATAATGGGCTCTAAATAGCTTTACCCTTTCAGGCCAGGCACATTATTCAGCCCATTTTTTTTTTTTTAAATTAGACCACATCCCTTTAGAATTTCATTTTCATAACCTGCTCTGGGCACCACAAAACTGAGGTTATGGTCAGACCAGGAAAGTGTTTCAAACTTGTCCTCATTTATACTTGAATGAGGAGAAGATGGTAGCTCCTTTGCAGCTTGGAGAGTAAGGGTTCGAGATGAGGTGCCAGTACAGTGTTTCTTGTGAATTTGGCGCCTCCTGCAGGCTGTCGGGTACATTCTCGTTGCGACTTGCCCATAGTGGGGCATTGCTCAGTCAATGGTGTCTCTGTTGTGCATCGCCATGGGAACTGCGGAGGGTACTGTCAGGTTGTCACAACAACTTACCACCTCCTGTATCTCTGCTGCTGTTTGTGAATGGCGTTTTCACTGCTAGCTCTCGTAAACTTACTGTAAATTAACTAGATGCAGTTAAATATATAAAGAAGGAGGTTCGTAAAAGCCAGTATTAGGAACACAGCAAGAATCCCCATTAACCTTGTACTCTGAACTTTAGAAAGCGGACTTAGAAAGTGGGAAACATGATCAGATGAGAGAGGCTTTTGAAATCTCCTCTGCTGCTGTTTAGGCTTTTCCTGGTCTTCATTCCTTCTCTCTGCCCTTTTACTGGATGGGCCCTTTGACATATATGTGGGCAAGGCCCCGTTCTCTGGGTCAGTAAGTGATTAGTTTATACCTGAAGCAGAAGACAAAGTTCCTAGCTGTAGAGATGGCCTCAGTTGTACAATTATGAGCAGGGGACAATCTGAAGAAGTGTGGGTCCCCCTGGGGGATTCCTGACAGTAGATTTTGGGGCCCTTATGAAGTGCTGGGCCCCATGAACCTGCTGAGGTATCCAAGCCACTCCAACACCCCAGATTATGAGCTGCAGTAGATGACAAACTCACAAGCACTGTTGTTCTCAAGGTCCTGCTTTAGTGCCTGGGTTAAATTAAGGTCTGAGCCCAGCCCCTGGCAGTAATCCATAAAGGGCTGTGAGCAGCTGCCTCCCGTGGTCTTGGGGCCACCTCAGATGGTGCCTCAGGCACCGTCAGTCTCCGACGTCCTTCTCATCTGCGTCGCCCAGGCCTTCGTCATCTCCTTCACCTCGGACTTCATCCCGCGCCTGGTGTACCAGTACATGTACAGCGAGACGGGCACCATGCACGGCTTCATCGACCACACGCTCTCCTACTTCAACGTCAGTAACTTCAAGCCGGGCACGGCGCCCGTCTCTTCCCAGTTCGACAGGGAGGTTACCATGTGCAGGTGAGGGCGGCGGCTGTGACCAGTTAGCGCCCCCTGGTGGTCGGCATGCACTATCTAACCTTTGAATTGAGCGGGATGGAGGGTAACATAATAATCAGTATGTTAGTAATTATAAAGCAAGTTGGCTGAACTTTCGACTATAAGGTTACCTGTTTGAGAGCCAGGGGGTGTCTTGTACCCTAAAACAAGGAACTGAAGCCTGGTGTAAAACTGTAAGCTATATATGCCTTTAAGTAGCAGCTTTTGTTAGACAACAATAAACATGCTATGGGGGAAGGTCCTCCACATATATTTTACTTACCTTAAGATGGTGAGATGTTTTATTCCCATCCATCATCCATTGTCCAACCAGCTCTTCAGTATAGGTTTGCGGAGAGCCAGGTGCCAAACAGGGCAAAAAGCAGGGGATGTCATGGGTGTTGGCCAAAGCACCATAGGGGTACATAAACACACACGCAACACAGACCATGGTAATGAAAGCTATGCAGACTTATGCCTGATCAGTACTTGGATGGGAGTCATTTTAATTATGGGGGTAATGTAGACATCACATTTGTGAGCCATTCTGCATGGAGCACAGGGCTGAAATGCATTTTGGGGGGGGGAGCAATTTAAAACAGATCAGGCTTCAGTTTTACAGTCATGTTTTTACTCAGTAGACTTGTGCCCAGCTGTTTTGATTTAAATTTTTTATTGAATTTGAAAATGCTGACATGCATTTAGGCATTTGGGCCACTTCAGACTGTAAAAACTAGGTCTGGTAATTTGAACAGTCATTTGTCATAAAAATAGCGTTAAAATTTCATTACAGCAGGTTAGCATCTTGCTTTTGCTTTGTGGGAGAGTTGTAACCTAGATGGGGGTGTCTTTTTATTTTGATTGACTTTTTTTCTGTCATAGATTCAGTTTGTCTGTCTTGGGAGGGCGAAGTTTGTTTGTTTTATTCCCACCATGTTTACTGGCCGGTTCATCACGGACCCAGCCTCGTGCGACTTCCTGGAGAATCTCTTTTCACTTGGGCCCTGTTACCACTTAGCTGCTCAGCAGAAATGCAAGCTTTGATCTGCATTTTTATTTCCTTTTGTTTACTTCGTATGAAGTGCAAAACGATGAGGGATCGGTTCGAATACCGTCTTTTTTTAGCTCAGGTCAGGATTTACAGCCGCTCTCCCGGCCCACCGGTTTTCCGGAGACCCTGAGATCACTCTCAGATGCTTGTCTCTCCCGCTGTTCTCTCACATGGTCATGGCCGTTGTCATGCGGCTTTGGAACGGCAATGGGAAGTAAGTAAAATGTGTTAACAAACATTGGCTGATTATTACCACATTCCGAGAATCAGGCACAGTAGTCAGGGACGTGGGCCTGGGGGTGTCGGTTCCAGTCAAAGAGGGGTGTCTGGTCGCCTCCTGTAGGTTATCCAGCTACTGAAACTGGTAAAAACTGACACTCTGGATAAATGTCTCAGAAACAATTCAAACTGAAGATGCCATGTCAGCTGATGCCCGAAATGTACCAATGTGAAAATAGCATTGGGATCATGGGTGAATCTTAATACGAAGAACGCAAAGACCATACTTGTGGTCTTGCTAACTTGCCTTCCATTGCGCACAACGAATCATAGGATTAATCTTTTTTGGCGAGGATGCAGCCAGTGTATCCCTGACATTTGGGGCGGAGCAAGATCAACATCCGGGGATTTTTATTGTCCTCCTGTGCTTGTGTTCTTAGTATTGGAACTTGTCTTCGGCAGTGGAAGGTGACGTAAAACAGGTACACAAGAACACGAGTACGCATATTGAGATATTATGAGGCTATGAAAACAGTTTGGTTGTAATCCCTGACTGGCTCCTTACAGGGACCAATGAGGTTGTAAGATTGGATGTGTGGATCCGCCCCCTCCTGACACTCAGCTCGTCTGTCTCTCGTAGGTATAAGGACTACAGGGAACCTCCCTGGTCCCCGACACCCTACCAGTACTCTAAAGAGTACTGGTCTGTCCTGGCTGCGAGACTGGCCTTCGTCATCCTTTTCCAGGTACCCGCTAGCTCCGTCGATTGCTCTGTCCACCCAGCTGTTAAAATGGGACTTCGCTAACTTCAGCCATGATGTACAGTAAATTCAGCCAGCATGTAATTTCTGCAGCTTCATTTTAAAAGAAATCTTTTTGCACAGAATGAAGAAATTGACATAAGGTGTTACCTGAACAATACATCAGTTTAGGCAAAATGAATGTATTACTGTACATATCTGTGAAATATATGTATATCACACACACACACACACACACACATACATACACACAGGTTTGTAATTATACCATTCATTTCTATGGGGAAATCTCTAATCCCAACATGATGACCTTAAACCCTAACCCAGCCCTAACCTTAACCATAAGTAACCAAATTAATGCTAGACTTTGCATTTTTAGTTTTTTGATTGCATTCATAGTTCTTTGTGGAGTCCTGAAAAATGGTCCCCACAACATCAAAATACCAGGATTTTATCACATTGGGGGGGGACATTTGGTCTTCACAGTGTAATATAAACCTAATCCACACACACAGCCTAAGGCTCAGTAGACTAAGTCTCTGTGCCTGTGATCAGAAAGTCGCCGGTTTGAGCCTCGACAGAACCGTCACATGGCTGTGGGCCCTTGAGCAAAGCCCTTAATCCCCAGCTCCGGGGGGGGGTGGATGTTGGCTGACCCCTAAGATATGGCGAGCAATATGGGGTCAGCAAAGTGAAGCATTCTAATATACCTGTCCTTGTGCAAGTGGCAATTAAAGCATGTTTGTTAAACAGATTGTGTTACTATGGCTGTAAGAACAACAATACATTTTTACTATTGTGTCGTGTAGTAATTGTAGCTTGGAAACTTGCATGTTTGGAGACTATGTTGAAGAGGTAGTATGTTACTGGTTTACAAGCCCATCATTGGTTATCCACCAGTTCCCCCCTCCCATTGCTGACGTCTCTGCACCCCCACTCTGCGTGTTTCATGCACAGAACCTGGTGATCGTTCTTAGCACGCTAGTGGACTGGCTCATCCCAGATGTTCCCAAGGACATCAGCGCTCAGGTCAAGATGGAGAAGACGCTGCTGGTGGACGTGTTCCTGCACGAGGAGAAGGACAAGCTGCAGCTTATCCAGAGTCTGTTCCTCAAGGACAAGGAGGGACACCGCGCCCCAGCCCCCAGCCAGCTCCCGGCCCAGGAAGGGGAGGGCGGTCCTCGCGCCCGGGGCCGCGCAGCCAGTTTCAGCCAGTTCAGCAGTCAGCCGTCGCCCGGGACGACCGTGAAGCACACAGAGGTGTGAGGGGGGTTGTGGGGGGGTGAGGGAGGGTTCACTGGAATGGGTCGGGGAAGGAGAAAGGGAATGATGACAAAGGACGGCCTAAGGCTTCAGGATGGATGCTGCAATCGCTCACGTGAGCGTAGGCAATGGGACCTTGGAGGAACATAAGGCCACAGGGGACAGACACTGACAGCCCCACAAGGCTTGACTGGCATGTCTGGCTTGGAGTCCAATGTTAATTCCTTTCTGTCCATCCGAAATTGTGTATAAAGGAATACCGTTGGGGTCTCAGCTGTGACGAGACTCTTCTCCATCTCCCTCTCCGCTACTAGCCGACTAATCCTGTTCCCGTCCATGTCCCGATGTCCACGGGGCAGCAGCCTGTGGGCACGGTCGTCCCGGCGACCCGTCGGGACCAGGAGCGAGGAGGACTGTACACCCTGGATGAATGATGAGGCGGCTATCCGTGGGACAGACCCGTTTCCAAATAGTTTGGAGATTCGCTCGATATCCTTCCATGAATAGGGTAAATGTTTTAAAAGCTGACGCTCAATGCTATATTTTAGTACTGGCTCATTTGCATTGTTCTCCGCCTCTATACAAAACAAGCCATCATAATGTTATTGTTAATAAATATCTTTGTATATTAGGTAAAGGAAATACACAATTAACTATAAAATAAAGTACAAAATAAGTAATGGTCTGGAAGTATGGAATGCTGGCTCCTAAATTCTCCACCATATGGTGTGTGTACACTCTTCCGAGTCCATTTCAGAAGTGGTGAGTAGGGAGATTTTACTGGGTAAGCACTGGTAAGGAGGTTGTCTCCTGTGTCTTTCTGAGTGTGTGTCTGTGTGTTTGCTTTGGTACAGTACTGTGGAGAAGATATCTGAACCTTTGCTTTGGATTATTTGACCAAACACTCATTGCTCTAGGATATGAACCATAGAACAATGACAGTAGTGGTCACTAATGTTTAAGCGGACAGCCTTTGTTAATAACCACTGGGTAAATTGTGGCTAATTTTGGCCGGTTAATTTTAGATAAACCAAATACGGCCAGTTTCCACATTAGTGAAGATCGGAGGCATTGTACCTTAATCTTCAGATTCAGGGTATCACATGTCTTCTCTCCCCCCCCCCCCTCAATGGAACGTTCGCCTGCAGTCATGGGTGTACAGTACTGGACTTTTCAAAATAACAACCACGACTGTGTCCCTTTGCTTTGATGGCGGGGTTATGTAATGACGGAGCCGGCAGATTTAACAACAACCGGGTTGTTAAGCACTGGCAAGGCTTGCTGCTTTTCCCGCAGTTCAGCATTCCTCGATGTTGGACAGCTCAGTTACCTACAAAGCCAGAGATGTTGGAAAGACGACAGGAAGGAGCTAGGTGGCGCTCTAGTGTACGGCTGCGCGCAGCACGAGTGAGTTCCACACACGAAGTAACCCCTTGCCCTCTTTGGAGAGGTTAGTCACTCTGAACAGGAGAAGCCCCTGGCTTTGCATCATCTGTAAATACTGACCACTGTGCATGTGTGTTTGTCTGAATGATGCTCCTCGTGCCACGAGACGTTTCTCCCTGCAGCTTGTCTTGTGTTTACTCTAACCTCTCCGCACAGTTTGCGTTGTATCAAGGATGACTGCTGTTTGGAGGAGGGAGGGGTAGGTGAAGGTAATGGACTTGTGCTGTATAAACAGCCGGGCCTGAAATCCCTTCAGTTCGTGCAATGGAGAGCGTTCCGAAGAGGTAAAACTCATACTGAACAGTAGGCAAACGTGCTACTGCTCAGCTATTTCTGTCTCAGTCTTTCATTGGTGTTTTATGGTAAAAGCAAATGGGTGTGGGGATTAATAACATTAATCCAGTAGGAGATATAATTAACTTTACTTTTTAGATTCTGAGGGTAGCTGGACGTATAGATAAGAACATACAATTCTTACTGTAAGATGTTAGAGGGAGCTCCGTTATTTTAGATGAAAACTAATTCCTTTGGGATAAAATCAGCTCTTGCTGGGGGGGGCATGTTTTGATGTTGTCACAGTCATTCTAGAGAAGGGAATTTTTTTACTGGCTGACCCATTTTTGTCCAAGGCGTCGTACAAGTGAGGATCAGAGAGCGGAGTCAGCCGGCGTCCCTGGAGTGATTGTGGTTAAGGGCCTTACTCAAGGGTCCCATCATGATCTCTTTCTCTGCCAGGGATGAGATTTTAACTAGTGACCTTCTGATCAGAGAGGCCGGGCCACAGAGCCACACACCAGCCACTGGGCCCCCTTGGGGCCCAAAATTATGAATGGCTGCATAAGTTAACAGGCATTTTACAATGTAACCAGCTGAAATGTAACTGAAATCGCCGTCTGATCACCAGGGAATTCCATCCAGGAGTTAGAGTTTGCTGGTAAACACGCAATGTCTTTCGAATCTGGAGGAAGTTTCAACTCATTATCCATGAAATGATTTGGGGAAATTTCCCCCTGCGATGTGTACGAGATAAGTCCCCCTGGCTACGTCTTGCTTGCTGCTCACAGTTCTGCTGGAGCTGTTGATATGGGGACCTCTTTGGATCATTCATCATTCTGCCATTTTGAGTCACTGTAGCGATATGTTATACCGATAGCCAAATATTTCCACTGGCTCCAGTGTCCAGTCGTGTTCACAGCATAAGAAATGTGTCTCGGATGATTGTAGCTTAAGTGTGTAATCACAGACTTTTTGAAATGCAAATGGTGACTTGTTCTTCTTTCATGCAGCAAGTTTTTATTGCTTAAGCGCCCACACACTGAAAGACATATTTGTACAGTCTCTCCTTAGGGCCCTCTAACATTTTGATTTTTTTAAAGCACTGGATTTGGCCCTTTCAGTTGTTGGTGTGTCTCATATCATTGTATTCATCCTTCGCTTTTAACTAACACATTCGAGGATCATGGCTCCCCAGATACCACCAAGACCATCATTGCTGATCTCTGAATCACCACCTGAATCATTGCTGATCTCTGAATCACCACCTGAATCATTGCTGATCTCTGAATCACCACCTGGTTCCCTTGAGCACATAACTACCTGGCTTCCTGCAGCTTCATGAAAATAAGATGAGTAGATAAGCATCTGAAAAGCTTCAGAAAGCTTCCCTCCCCCAGGTTAATTTCCTTTCTCGTTCCATTCTCTGTGGTGGTTGAAGGGAAGCCCAGGGACGAGGGGGAGGGTTCCCCAGGGCGAGGGATCCCCAGGGAGAGGGTTTCCCATCCAGCTCCACTGAGCACCAAAAGCCTCGTTTTCTAGATCACATTTAGATCTACAGATCATCCTTCAATATATTCCTACTTGATCACAACAATCAGACTATCATCTTCAGACCCCCCACCAAAGAGTACTACCCCAACCAGCAGAATATATAGAGGGGGACCTCCCACCCACAGACAACAAGATATATCGAGGAGGAAACACCAACCCAAATCTTGGTTGCTCCCCACATTATTTCTTTGTAAAAGTATCTCTCACTGTAAAAAAAAGGCTGGAAACCACTCTGCTGTAACTCTGCCCCAGTGTAGACATTCCTAAACAGTTAATCCCAAGTCAATCACAGTTTACCCAAACACTGCAAATTAACAGGTCTATATAACACCTTCCCAGAGCTACCTAGGTATGCAAGCAGAGCCGCTTATTCGTTTATGTTTTGTAATTTGTCACCATGACAACCTGAGGTCAGAATGTATTAATGAAAATGTGCTTTGGCATGGTCGATACAGGTTTTGCCCATTTCTGGTTGCTCCTGTTTTGTAGCCAGTCAGTTTTGTGCTTGAAGGTGGCAGGAACAAGTTCACAGTTCACCAGTCATTTCAGATATTCAAGCAGTGTCGTTGATGTGAGCCCCTGCCAGTGAAACATCTTGACTTCCCAAAGAAAAGCACATAAAATCAATCATTTTACTCCCTTGTTTTTTTTTCTGGGTCTCCAGTGGCACTTTTTTTTCTTCACCACTGTGGAAGGTAAAAAAAATTATCCCAAGCAGAATTTTTTCTTACGGACTGTTGGGCATGAAGGTTGACTGCAAAAACTGGTGATCGCTCACAAAACAACTGACCAGAACGAGCTGCGAGAAGCTTTATCTGCGTCTCCTGAAATGTTGCTGGTTATTTCAAGCATGGTGGAGCAGAATCAAGGATGAAACAGCTACAAATTACTGGCCACACTGGGAGGTGGAGGAACGTATAATTTTGATTGTTGTAAGGTGGCCATTCAACAAAGGGTAAAGTATAAATGGTAGTGATAGGAATACATACTAATGAATTATTATGCATTTTTCATTCAAATTAGAGAGAAGTGAGATCAGAATTTGTGTAGGTAGCTGGTACAGTGGCTTCTAAGGTTTTGTCACGAATTTCTTTGGAATAGGCTTAAATTAAATGGAGGTACTTCTATTCCAGTTGTATTAGTTTACAAGTTGGGACAGTTGTAATGGGTTTATCTCACCTTGGGCTTACATACATGAGATATAAGAGAGAAAGAGAGAGTACTGTTCCATTAAACTCTTACATCAAGAGTAATCTAGTCATCCGAATGAGCAGCATGTCCAGAGGGTACCGCTGTGAACACTGGAAGAAAATGCAAACTCTGCACACACAGACTTGAAGCCAGATATAATTTTGGCACTTTGAGACAATACCAGTCCCCGAATTTGCCTCTGCAAGAGAATGATCTAACCATAGCCCTTCCTATCCTGGACAGGGTCATAGGTCATGGGTTGCCTAGAGCCAATCCCAGCCAGCATAGAGCAACAGGCAGGGGTGCACCCTGGACCGGATACCGGTCCATCACAAATTTGTGTGATATCTTGCATTGATTTCTGGATATTGGTAGCAAGTTTTAGTGTTTGATGGTTGCTATAAATGTGTCATTTACCACAAGGCCTTTTTCAACCAGCATTCTAAGCTATTAGGTTCTGCTTAATGACACCTACATTCATTCTTTAATAAAAACGTCGTTTAAAACAAATTGCAGCCTTCACTCCCCCCATCGCATTGTGCACTGTGCTGTGTGGGAAAAACTATCCAGGAAACGGTGTGCATTTTGGTATTTCTCTGTCCCTGAATGACTGGGGCGTGCTGGGACAGGAGTGCGTGTTTACCTCTCAGTTGCTGACAGACTCTCTCTGCAGCAGCCGACTGTTTAATAGGAGTAGACAGGACACAGACATTTCAATTCAAAAGGGATTTTTGACTTTTTTCAGCAGGTCCAGATAGAGCTGATATGCTGCTAGTTCTAGCAATTTCTCCTTAGTAATAACAAAATGAGTTGGTTAGTTTTTTCAAAAACAAACAGTGTAACACAGAATTCTAAATATGTACACCCGGCAAAGATATTACTACACCACGAAAACAAACTGGTTTTTGTACTTCTACAGGATGAAAAGCTGTCTAGGTATTATCCAGAACAAGAGCCTTGGCAGCTAGCCTTAGAGTGTAGCTCTGCTACTGTGCATGTATGTTGGGTGAAATGGTCTGTGTTGCATTTTCAGGAGGAGTTTTCTCAATCCCATCACACTCCAGCCTCTTGTTTGCTGCCAGCTCCTCTTCTAGAACCTTCTTCTGGAAGCTCTGCAAAGTTGAGAGGACAGGTTGCCAACATGGCAGCTATCAGCTGTTTGCCTTGGTCATTTAGTCAAATATATGGTTCCAGGTAACATTTTCTTGGTTAAGATGTAGGGAAAGAATCTTACCGGATTCAATGTGAGAAAGTTACTTGGTATGTCCTTCCGGAAAGTACTATATAGTGCTTCAGCATTTCAGTTTTACGTGTTCTTGAAGAAATGGTACTTGACTTATAAACAACAAAATCTGGAATAGTCCGTCATGTGGTTTTGGCACACTATAAAGTTTCGCCTGATTATACCTTTTTGAGATTGACATGAGAGCCTTCCTTCGAGAGTCTGCCTGAGGGAAGATGATTACGACAGGTTTGAAATGTAATATTGATTCATACTAGAGCCCCTGTCATCTGTCTGGTGATGCTCTTGCGTAAGGTGTCAACTTTACCGGTACTGTAGCTTCATTTCTAACTGCTGTCATTCAATCTAACTGGGAAGACAGAGCAGTTGTGGCTGAGCCCAGCTCTAGCTACAGGCAGAATTGGTAGTTGCCTGTAGGCCCCCAAATTATCTGCGGAGGAAGTGAAATGATCGTCGATTTCCTTGGTGGGGAAAGCTTTGCCTAGAGCCTCTAACAAGGTAGATCCAGTCCTGATAGTGGGTGTCACTCCTTCTACCATCCAGCCTTGGTAAGTGCACACGTGTGAAGCTCATCAGGCAGGCTGTGTGTTGCCAGTTAATTCAGCTTTAGGGTAAGGTGTGTCAAAGGCACTTTGTCACCTTTGAATGGGAAATCACAGAGTTTTAGCATTAGCAGTCCTGCAAATGACCAGTGACCTTCCCGGGGTTCTTCCACACATGGTTCTTAATCATGGTTGGCTCAGAATTCCCACGTGTCTGTGCACCCTTGAAATGAGTTCAGGAAGTGGGACGTCCTTCAAAATGATGGGCCTCCTCCCGTAGCGCACACTTACCCTGAAGTCACGAAGCCGGGCGGCCCTCTCCTTCATGGCCGCCTCCCGTTCCGCGGCCATCGCTGCCACGTGCTCCTTCCACTGCTGCTCCTTTTCCTGTAGGTGGCGCACAAGAGCCCAGAGATTTTTAGAGATCTGAATTTAGATCGGTTCCCATGTCAATGGATTTATCAGTTTACCAGGTCGAGCGTTTGCAAGAAGGCGGGGCTTCAGAGCAAAGGTTCAGGTTGCTACTGCTTGCCCTGATTGGTCACTCGTGTCACATGAGCTGTGAGCCGGGCAAATTACAGTATGAAAGCCTGTTCCCTGGAATGACTGGGGGTGTCTCTTTTGTGCAAAATATTCATCGTTAGGCAATTGCATCATCTTGTCATGCAGTAAAGGGATAGTTTTGGTAGAGGTGTAACTTCGGGGGAGGGGGGGTATTTATTTTTCTAGATTATGTTGGCTTATGATAATCTGCATCAGATGGAATAAGCGTGGGACTCCGGGCAGGTCACACCACCCCCGTGACGCAGACTGTCATCAATTAAACACGGTCAGGGCCCCCCGGGTTTTGCGAAGCAGTCCCATATGGTGAGAAGTGTCAGCTTTGGTGAAGCGGTGTTTATTTCCTGCCCTTTTCCTTCCTCGCTCCTCTCTCTGACAAACACATAAACACTGAAGTGCGTGCAGAGAAGACCAAGCCCCCTCATGTCGAGGGAACCCTTTTTACTTTGTAACATCGGTGGGAAAGACATGCAGTTACAACACATAACCAACATGATTCCCTTTTCATACCCATAAAGTATGAGGACAGTTTGCCTTGGGCAGGACTGCTGCTTCCTTTACCACCGTTTAACAGCGACCACATGATCTTTGATGGCCGGGCTGTGACACGGTTGCACTGCGCAATGTGCTGGGTGTGTTGTTTTTTGTGCGTGTGTGTAAATGACATCCTGCTGTCAAGAAGGCCGTGAAGAGCAGGAGAGACACCAGTAATAAATATATCGCAGTCATTAAGCACCCTAGACGTAGCTGTAAATCACTGCTTGGCATAAGAGAGACTTTTGAAAATTATTTACATCCTGAGAGACGGAAGATTTTTTCTGTGTAACAGTAGTTGTGCAGACAAGCGGTTTAACTACTCACTGACTGTCAAAGAATGGTTCTTTCTAAATAAACAGTGGAAAAAGCAGAAAAACTGAGGAAATGCTTTTGGGGTCTGGCGTTAGGCTTTTTTGTTTATAGTAATGGGCACATTCAGAACAGTGAGGTTTTATAGTTAGAGTCCATTATTATGGATTTTTAAATGTCCTTTAAATCAGAAACACTGATACAATGCAGCATATTGCATTTATGGGCGGTTTTCCGAACAGCGACAGCCAAGCACTCGTGGCTTCCTGAAAACAAAAGGGTTGGATGTGTGACCGAAATACAGGAGGTTCAAGAGTGAAGAGCGGCAGTGCTTTGAAGTCACATGACAAACATTTATATTGCTGTGATGGGGAGGTGTTAATGTAAATCATCCAGTATTAATGCGATTTATCACAGCGTGTTCCAGAACATTGCTGAGTGCCATTTAGTTCTAGAAGATCTCTGGGTAACACTTTACTTGAAGGGGCTCTACTAATATAGTATACTATGCTATTACTTATGTATGAATTAACTACAAACTATGTCTTAGTTACATACAGATCTCATGTTTATTCATCATTAATGAATCGTGATGGATCTTTTATCTCAAGTAGCTACTATATTTGTTCATTATTTGTACTTTGTAGTAACTCAGTAGTAACTGAGTTGTGCCCCATCGAGTAAAGCAGGGGTCACCAACTCCGGTCCTGGAAGGCTACTATCCAGTATGTTTTCTATCCTACCTGGCTTCAGTTGAGCCACACTAGTTCTCAGGTAAATACCAGGAGCAGGTGTGGCTCATCATAGTAGCCCTCCAGGACTGGAGTTGGTGACCCCTGAAGTAAAGTGTAACCGATCTTTGCTATTAGCATTGATGAGGCTTTGCCGTTTCTGTAAAGACTAAACCACCAAAGTCCACATGAAGGTCACAGGCATACCTTCCTCATTCCCTCTATCTGTCTCAGCCTCTCCTGCTCCTTCTTCTCCCGCTCCTCTCTCCGTCTCACCTGTGGATTGAAGGTTGTTGCTTTTAGACTTGGGCTTCACGTTACAAAGTAGGTCCACATAGGTTCTTCTCTGTGTCATAGTGTCACTCACTCTATCTTCATGATTTCCTCTCCATTCATCCTCCACGTGCTTGGTGTCCTTCGACTGGTTCTGTGACTTGTCTAGGTTGCCCAGAAAGGCATAGTCTTCCTCTTTGCAAATCCCTCTCATTGCCTAAAAGGAAGTGATCGTTGGACCAATAGGAAGACTTTAAGCTTCCTACGTAGAAGGTCATTTTAAATAATCTATAAGCAGATCTTTCAATAGGGGATATACAATTTTTTTCTGTTTTGTTTTGTTAGCAATTTCTAAAAGAAAATAACATGAATTGAACTTGAATTGGAGATGTTATTAAATTAAGCACCTTAGAGCTAGCGGTCATAATCACTGATTTCTGAAATCTCATGAGTGGATTTAAAAGACCTTTGTACTCCTTTAGGAGATGTGATGGCATTTTTTCTCTGTAAGCTGTGAGCACTTCCTTCTGAAACATACCTTGGACATGGGAATGTCTTCAAAGCGCTTCACATGAGACATCCTGAACAGACAGGGCAGTTAAAAAGTCAACAGGCTTGTTAATTACCAAAGATGAATAAACCAACATGTGTCACTGCGTCAGATTTTCGTTAGACTCAACCTTGTGCCTGACAAGTCAGACCACAGAGTAATTTCTGGAGTAAGTCCAGAAGCATTTAAGCAAAAGCGCATGACCAGTTCCAAAAAGTATGTGAAGTCAAATTCAACACCATCTCGTCTTGACAGTTTAATTAGCAGCCATGAGGGGAGGAGGCTTTAATGGACCGTGTCCATCACTCACAATAAATAAGGAAGACAAACAATAGATATAATGTCAATAGGTAATTTCAAAAACATGTCAAGTATGACTGGAAAAAAAATGTCCATATAAAAGATATTTGAACCTGAAGTGCTAAAGGCAAAAACAGGATGATGGAATTTGATTTGTGGTTTTATTTGAACCTTCCTTATAAATGCCCCCAATGCACCAATGCTGTTCGAACAAGATAAATATATCCAATGTATACAGATAAAATGTCAAAGTGTGTAAAACTACCATAATAAAACAGGCAAGATGCTGTAATCCTTGCAAATCCAGCACAAATCAGCCTGCCATTGCCTTTAAATACGGCGGACAGAAATAATGTCAGCAGAACTAGAATTTAAACTCTTTAAAATAAATTTCCACACTTTGTATGACTGTAGGCTCCAGGCAGTTCTGTGCCTCTGACTGGGACAGAAGGTTAGAAAATGGATGGATGAATGTTATATGATTAAATTATGAGGTTATTATTAATGTATATTACAATAGTACATCGATGCATTGAGTGTTTATAACACACTGGCCCGTTAGTTGGTTTGAAGGCATCTGCCATTAAGAAAAAGCTTAACAAAATTTGTAGTATGTTTTTGCCACATTTACACCAGTAAGACTTTCATCTTTGCAGCTCTTTAATTGTTAATTGTTTTCAGTTAATACAGCTGATCCATTCAGTGACTTCAGAGAATCCGGTGTGGATTCAAGATCCTCTTCGTGGTAACCTGTCTGAAGCTTCTATGAATAATGCCACAGTAATTCAATGTCTTTCCTTAAAAAATTGCACTTTTCCAATTTGAGAACTAGCCTGCATGCATCTGACCGGACCGATAAAGTACAGCTGCATGAATCTGCAGGCACGGTAAAGAAGGCCATGTTGACAAGTAATCAGCTATTTCAGTTGTCTATTCATCTGATGTCAGTCACTTTCGGCCAGCCAGGAGGCCCGTATTACTGTCCGGTTACAACTCACCTGTAGTGGAGGTGCAGCACCTGGACTCCAGCTACGTGCAGACGGTGACACTCGCTGGGTCTCCCCCGGCTTCTGCTCCGGCTCTGTCCGAAAGCGGCCCAGAGCAGAGGTCTCCCCCCGGCTGCTATTTTTGGCAGCTGCCCGCCAGAAGTGCCGCGAGCGTGATAATAACAATCCGCGCCACGCCTCGCCCGATCGATCGCCCATTCCCGTTGAGACAGCACCTCGGCATGGGGTGCACTGATCGAAGGCAGGCAGAATCACGGTCACCTCATAGCCTGGGAGACGTATGAGGACAGTGATGTGTACTGTTACACTCTCACATGTGAGTCTCTCCGACGCAGCTGTACACCGTCTGAGACTCGTGCAGCACGTCGCATTTAAGGCAGATAGATATGCATCTGGAAATTGTGTGGTGGTGATGTAAGTCCTCTGGGTTTGGAGGAATCTTTGCATCATCCAGCTAGAGACATGAGAGTTTTCAGTTGGGGTTGCGTCTGGCTTGGTTTCGGTCCATGTTCTGAAAGAGTCTGCACTCGGACGGGGGACAGGATGCACTGGGGTGGGGAGTGGACGCCCCCACAGGGATCCAGCCTGCTGTTTGAGGGCATCTGTTCTCTAATCAGTCAGCTGTAACTACAGCTAAGTGCCATATGAATCAAATGCATCATACAGGCATGTTTATGCAAATTTGGTTACAGACGTATCACAGAGAGAGATATTTAATAGTTACCCTAGGGACCTCGGAGACTATTTTAAATCCATTGTGCTAATTGTGTTTAAACATCAACAAATAATGAAATGAGTTTGGGTATGGCTAAAAGCCCACTTTCCTATTATTCAGGGTCTAAATAATATCTGAAAAGAGATTACAGAATACAACATTATAATATAGAGGTTTTGTCTCAACAGTTAATAAGTGGAACCAATGACAAGGTTATATCTTCCTTGTAGTAGGCCATTACATGAGGGCATCTAAATGGCTTTTGGTGTTCATTGTGTTTATATCTGTGCCATTTTTGCCCTGAACTTGTAACACAACACCGTGAGCTCAAAAATGAGGAAACGTGTAATATGCCTCCACTGACATTCCACCTCTGTGAGACTGATCACCTTCCCTGCTGCAGGCCCATCCTTCTCCTAGAGAACCGGAATTCTTGTGGCCAGTATTGAAACTATAGATATCTCAATGAAAGGGATACTGTGGTCCTAACACAACTTCTTCATATTTAATGAAGCTGACATCCGAAAGAAGTGATCTAAAAAATTCACATATCTGATGAGTGTGGAGGTTCTCGACTCCCCTGCCTGACTGACACGGGATTCCCCAACCGCTGACAGGAAGGACAAAGGAAGCAGCAGAGCCCTTAAGTCATAGAAAACATGGTTAAGTTTATTCTGATGTTTCACACAGACTTCAGGCCCTGTTTTGGTTCCAAAGGAGAAAAAGAGGGTCATTCTGTGCAAAAGTCTATTAAGTTTCATCAAGTATCGTTTACTGCCGTGCAGTTTAGGATGACAGTGTACAGGGCGAGCCGGCGAGGTCCGTGGCGTGGACAAGGTGGACATCACAGGGGGGCAGATCACATCAGGCAGCGGAAAAGTACTTCACTGTGCAACGTCCATCCGAAACACAACAGCAAGTTGTCGGTGACTGAGAATGCTTTTCATGTCATTTTCAGTTTACTCTTATCGATATGTTACCGTTTTTCTTTTTTTTTTTGGCACCTTCATTTTTTTTTCCTAAAAAAAAAAGACAATGTTTCAGCTATATTGAATTATGTCTTTGACACAGTATTTGATTCCAGCTTAAAGAAACATGGCATCAGTGTCATGAGACCACATCTGTAACAGTGATGGCTAACACAGTTTGTTTTGTCAAGCTGGGCCTGAGCTGAGCAGGATATTGTCACTGTCCAATGAAAAACACGTATCTCCAAAACTACATTATTTCAGGAGCGCAAAAAAAATTCTCAGAAAGTACCAAATAAACCAAAAACAAGATAATGAGACACCCTTAGCACCATGAATAGGGATCTAACTTTACACAGCTGTCAGTGAACGGTTTTATGTTTTAAAAGGACTTACATGGATTGTTGTCAGCGAGGCAAATATGTCAGAGTGAACAAGATACAAACTAATCTCGCTTTATATTCGCAATCAACAGTGATGTTGGTTAGCTAGCTATCTAGCTATCAACTCTAAGTTGTTAGAATTAGTATATATATAATAAGTAATCCATACAAATGACCTTTATAAGTACAAATGTTAACTAGTACAATCATAAATACCAGTTAAATAAATGACTTCATAAAACGTCTTTTCATTGGTCAATTAGATTTCAAACACTATCAGTAGACAGAGGAGAATTGGGCACATTCCATCTATAGTAAAAAGTCTCAGTCATCTAGAAGTAGACATACATGGTTTTCATCGGACCTTGACGATATTCTGTAATATTATTCACTGTGTAACACATAAGAAAAGACTGTTTGAGTTCCTTTTATTACTGGCGAATGTCATGTGATTCTCCACACTGGAGTAGTTTTTTATTTTCAGCAATGCACTCAGAGACTTTAGTATAATTACATAAAAACGCAGATTTGTATCCTGAGACAAATGAGTTCCTTAGTGAAGGCTGCATTTTCACTGCACCGATGAATGTATCCGTCTGGGTATCGGAGCTCCCCGGTTAGGTTAAAGAAACATTCTGCCTTTGGCTGGGGACAGAAGGAGGCGTGGATGCGACAACATTTCTCGTTCTCGACATTCTCTCCTCGTAACTCAAACCCGGCTCGTCAGTCACAATATCCATCGTTCCCGTCTGTCCATTCTGTGACCCTAAAGTGTGTCGCTGATTAAAGATCGTGAAAAATAGTTTCTTTCACACATCTAGACATTGTTTTCTCTCAAGCTGGTTTGGGAGGACGGTAGCAGAGCGGGACCACCCCCCCAGCCCCCAGACGTCCCCCTGACCCTACCTTGCAGGATGCCTGTGATTTTTCACAAGCCACGGTAAGCGTGTCAGCCCTGCGATGTCGTCACGCTCCCCGCACGCCTGCCCCTGACCCGACTGAGATGTGTCACACTCATGCGCCCGTTAACATGTTAAACAAAGGCCTATAAAACATGCGTGTAAAGCTCAGCGTCATCGGATTCAACCTAAGCTTCAGCGAGTGACTTGGGGCTACATATGTCCTCCACTTTTTTCCCCGATTAAAGTCGCCATCGGCTATAAATATACTCCAAAGTTTCTTGGGAACCACAGACGTATCACACTCATTTGGTCACACATTTTTTTCGCTTTTTTTTTTTTTTTAAACCTGCTGCTGTCAGAGGTTCGATTCTCCAATGATCAGTATTGAATTTTCTCCACCAGACCTGAAAGCATGAGCAGCAGCTAACTGACTTGCAGCCGTATCTGTGATCTAACTTTCTGTCTGCCTGTGTATCTACTCTTGTGCTGAAATACCTGAATCAAAGAGCCCTGGGAAATGTGACCAGGGCCGACTCTAGTTGCCTCTACAGGCAGAACAGACTGTTGCCTATAGGCCCCCAAATTATTTGCGTTGCGAGGGAGTTGAAACGATCAGTGTTCTTGGTTCTTGCCTATTGCCCCTGAAAGGGAAGCGCCGACCCTGAATGTGACCCTTCTTACGAGTGAGGCGAGTCGACGGTGTCCGCCTGACAGTAGCATTGTTTACTGAGGTTACCGCACCGGGACATGAACGCAGGAGAGATCTTTCAGTCCTCCGCTGTAAATCCACACCTGAAAGGAACTCTTACGTAAAAGAAACTCCACCTTTACTCATCCGGGGTGTGAGGGCAGAGCACTCAGCTCCTAAGATCACCCTCACGAGTACCAAACCACCATGAAAGCGCGATTAGATACATTTCATACTAGATGCCTGACATCATCTTAGTACAACCATTCCTAACAGTATCCACATTCTTAGGTTTGCCTGAAAATCTCTCTCTCTGAAAATCATGAAGAATGTTTTTGTGCATGTGTGGGTTATGTATATATTACATTGTCCCCACGATGTAATAAAAACCTGCTATTTTGGGGACCATTTTTCAGTCTCCACAAGAGGAAACTCAATTATATAAAGATCTGTGACTGTAATCAAAATACTAAAAACGTCAAAAATCTCATATTTTGTTAAGTTACTCGTGGTTAGGGCTGGGTAGGGGTTAAGGTTGTCATGTTGCGATTAGATTATTCCCATAGAAATGAATGAAGAGTCCCCTCAGAGACATAATTAGAAGCCTGTGTGTGTGTATGTGTTTGTTTAAGATGGCTGCCTCATCAAATGTGAATTCCCAAAAGCCTTTTGGATTTTTGGAAAGGAAGCCAGTGAGCGGGACTCACATGGCGTGCGTGTGGGGGGGGGGGGGGGGGCTTGTCGTCACGCTGAGTTTCGAATGTCACCGACACCCACACGGTGCCATTTTCCAGTTACTGATCTGATGAATGGACCTTCTAATCTGGGTCAAATCATTTTATCCTTCATACACATACACATACCTCTTAAAAGGTGAAAATACTCATTTCAAAGCAAATTTTGGCTTCTCTTGCTGCACATGATTGTCTGGAATCTGAAGCGTATCAATCCAATAGCTGACAAACATTTGACAAATAATTGTACATAATTTATAATTATACCCCTTGTGATGGACTATGGAAGTAAATCTGTGTCATCAGAATTTGAATTTTATATGCCACTGAAATTCCAACATTGAATATTTATGCATTGGAAATATGCATCGGAAATTCGATGGTCCGAATTCACGTGCAAAAGTACGAGGTTAAAAATACGAGTTATACATCCGGGATACCAAAGCTAAGCAATCGAATCTGTGGCTGTGTTAGAATTTCAGTGGCATATAAAATTCAGATTCTGATGACACAGATTTACTTCCATAATGGACTGGCATCCTGTCCAGGGTGTCCCCTGCCTTGTGCCCTGTACCGGCTGGGATCGAGTCCCAGAATCACACCAATCGTTTATTGGAAAAGTGGTTTGAAGATGGAATGGATAGATGGATTAATTATATGTTATATATATTTAACGACAATTGGCTCGTTGTAATGGAACGGTGTGACAATTATATCATTAGTTTTACAAGCAGAGTCGTACTTTGGTGGCAAACTTCGTCGCAGGAATTCAGACGTGAGTCTCCCAGCTGCCGTCGGATGACAGAATGCAGGCAGCCTGCCTCGTTGAATGGCGACCCGTCCCCAAACGGCCAAGAGCACAGGAAAGCGTCACCATGTGGTGGCACTAATGCCACCCAGCTCAGCTTTTCCCTGATCACTCGGAGTTTTCAGGATAAAGGCAGCATCCCAGCAACGAACACAGTCCCAGTTCGTTTCGGCAACATGACGTACCCGATCCCTGGGTACGTATGCGAGCACTGAGCAAGCTGACACGGCAAGCCACACACGAAGACCACGGGAACCGCTCTCTCATGGCGTGACAAGGCCGTTGATCGTATCAAAAAATAAACGTTCCATCGTCCAAGTTCCACATGTTCAAAAGTAAACAGTCTCTGTACACTAAGGACACGTATATAAATAATGATTATCCTTTTACATTTTCAGGAACCATACTGGCGTGCCAGTACCGTTAAGAGAGGGTGAGCACAGCAATGACCAATACTGTAGTGAAGCGGTGCTTCTGATGGAAGCCGTGTCTTCTGGTGAAGCCTCTCTCAGATGTGCGGAGCGGAAAGGAACTCGGCTACACCCGCCAGCCGACAGGGCGCTCAAGCAAAGGCACATAGTCTTACCACCGAGTCCCGTGTGCTCTGTAACCTCATCCTCTCAGTTTTCCTCAGATGAAGACTTAAATAAATAACACATATTTTCATACATCATATGTACACTATTTATACACTACATGCAATTCATATAAGTTAAATAATAATTTATATTTATGGTGCCCCCCCCCCCCATGTTTCCCCGCC
>JAODLC010000065.1:25052484-25079319 GCA_026781145.1 Hippopotamyrus pictus | reverse complement strand
GCCCATCCCCCCCCACCCGCCCCAGCAGAGCTGTGCCGGTCTTGAGCCGCTATGTCCTACGGCGTTTGCGCGACAGCGCGCACACGCAGGACGTGTCTATCCGTATCCAGTTCCAGCTGACGGAGGTCTTCTCCGAGGTCAACGCACGCACGTAGGTCTGCGACGTCTTGCACTGCGAATTCCAGTGCTTGTCGTCGATTCCCCGGCAGCCACCTTTCACCGGCTTGCTGCTCTTGCACTTGGTCTCGTAGAAGTACTGCTTGACGTCCGAGCCGCTGGTCTTGATCATGCCCAGGACGGTGACCTGGCGTCCGCGGATGTCCACGGCGCTGGTCTTGTCCGTCACCCACTGGCTCTCGCTGTCGCACACCGAGTACTCGCCCCGGTAGCTCCTGTGCTGCGTGTAGCGCCTCCTTCTGGTCTTGTTGCCCATTTCCGCGGTGCTTACGTAGTCGTCGCCTAAATACATAGGCGGAGGCTGCAGCGGCGGCCTCTCGCTGAGCACCACCCGCGGCGAGTTGTGGCGCTTGTGTTGCCGGAGCAGCTCCTCGCTCAAGTCCGGAACATTCCGGAAGCCCGGAGCCATCCTCTCCGGATAATCGTGGCCGCCTAGGACACGGCGGCCTGCCGGCGCCTCCCCTAGGTAATCCGAGCCCCAGGGCCCGTTGGACGCTGTCTCAGCCCTGGCTCCAGGGGTCTCCCCAACGCTCTGACTCCGGATGATGTCCGCCTGTAGCAGCCGGATGATGAGCGAGTTGACCGGATCCGGTGCGGTCCTGCGCTTGTCCACCGACATGGCTTGGATGCCGCACAGGTACGCGAGGAACATCACGTGGAGCAGAATGGACATCACTAGATTCACCTGAATAATCTACAGAGAAACAAAGAGGCCGTCGGCTTCATCCATGCTTTCCTCAGCAGAATAGCAATAATACCATGAAGCATTCATCTTAACCTGCCCTGAGTGTTAAGTGTGCTCTGTGTACGCTGGCCCTGAATGGAGAAATTCTATAAAAGGCTATGAAAATAGAGAAGAACTAATAAAAGTTAAACTCTGTCCATAACTGGGAAAACTCATTTTGATGCTAAAACTCCTACTCACCACGCAATCACCCTACAGTTTAACATCTTATGCTTGTAGTTGAACAGCATCGACAGGCTAATAAATCACGCTAGCAAAGATACTAGGCAGCCTGCACCTGGCCATACGTTACAGCCATTAACCCCCAAGCAGCTTGGCTGTTACACAGGCAGTCACATGAGACGCGTCAACAACAAACTGCAGCTATGATCCCATTTGGTCCGGCTACTAGGGTGTTTTTGCTGAGCCAGGCTGCCTGTCGGCCTTCTCAACCTCTTGACAAGGAAATGGCAGATCTTACTCTGTGCTCATTGTCATTTCCTACCTACTCAGGGACTCTTTGCTGGGATTAATCAGTCCATGAGTCATTCATGCAGACCCTGATGTTTTGCTGCTCAATCTAACATCGCAGCTCATAAAATCTCTTGCAGTAAGTGGTCTGCATGTTAGCAAATTAATTTAGAAATAAGCTCTAACACAGAGAACCAAACACCCCATATCCTTCATTTAAATACTTCAGAAGGTGTTTTGCTTTTCTATGGAGTGAAAAACTGCAACCACAATTCTTGATTGTTGGTTGTTTGTGACCAGTGAGAAGTCAGTTTCAGAACAGCGAAGCTTTTAGGCACATGGGTTCAGTTCAGTACCATATATAATGAAAAGTCTTTTAAAAGAGCAATAAAAGACCATGTGACAGATCGTAACACAATGCCAAATGGAGTAAGAATGCAGGCGATTTACCTTGATGCTGGAAGTTCAGCCCAGGCACCTCTGACCCCATAAATACAATATACTCAGAACAAACATAAGCATGCTAGTTAGGCATTTGAGTCAGATTCAGCTCTGTTCTGACAATACTCACGAACAAATGACTGAATAAATAAATAACACAGCTGTAACCATAAATAATTCAGCACCAAAGTCCAGGTCAGCAGATTCTGGGAGTGGCGACTCAGCACAGAACCAGCCGCTGCTATTTTCTTGGTTTTTAAGGTGGCAGTGACTGTCTGAACTCCATCAGTCAATGTGAATTCTCATGAGCCTTTCAGGCAGGCTGCACACGGCAGGCTGGGGGGGGGGGGGGGGTCAAAGGTCAAGGAGGAGTGAGGGGGAGAGGCAGCTTCTGAAATCCCACAGGGGCAGAGCAGAGGTGCCTATTCTCTGCCATCTCAGACATACCGTCCCACAAGGGCGGCTGTCTCCGGAAGCCCTTTCTGTGAGTTTTCTGACCCGGGGTACCCTCAGGAAAGCACAGCAGTCTAGTATGTTATTAACGTGATTGATGAATCATGAGATAAAAGTTTCACGGCGGCAGTGAGTAGGTGTGACAGTCATTAGCAATGGCTACGAGCTCCTATTCAAAGGGCCCCTCAAGTATAAGCAGCCCCACCTAGGTAACCAACCATTGTGCCTCAACAAAAATAAAAAAAAAAAAAAACATCTTTAATCACGCCCTAACCCTCCCGTATTTCATTTTCCTCTTTCGCTGCTACAAGCCGGGGGGGGGAAAGCAGATGTGACTCAACGCATGCAAACAGAACCATGGAAAGAGATTCATACAGAGAGAGCTTTCGAAGAACCTCCCCTGTAGGATTCACGCAGAGTGAGGAATCACGCAAGCCAGTGCAGGTGCCCCTTCAAATGCCCATGGAACGGCGTGCCAAGCTGATGCAGCAAGCTCTAGTAGGACCATGCCGGTGTCAGGTCGTCGTCACGGCAACTTGGAGGCTTCCCCAAAACAAGAAGGAGCGTGTTTCAACTAGCGCAGGGCGATATCCGTGTTTCCGGTGAATTACGTCTGAGTATCTGCTGTGTGGTGAACTTAAGCTGGACTTTTGCAAAAGCAGCAATTCACCGTTAGAGTGATGAGGCCAGTCACGCTTTCCAACACGCAGACCTGGAGCTTGGGGAGGGTTAGGTTGACTATGTGCTTTGTTGTGGCACACAGTAAGCTAGGAGGGTCATGGTAACTGTGTGACCTATGAATGAACTCATCCGTGCAATGTAGCAGTGTGGTTCACCTCCAGAGAAAACCATCACCTGATCGTGGATGTAAGCTAGTTCGTGGAGATGTTGAGGTGGTAAAATCTTGCCTCACTGACACATCGTGAATTTCATGAGTGGATTCACGATGCTTGAATGTCACCATTGGAAAAGTGACGCATGCGTCACAAGAATGTCATGTGCAACCAAACAGGCGTTTCATGCAAGGAATGAGCAACTGATATCAGTCTTTATTAAGGACGTAAATGAAAATCTGGGCAAGTGACCTTTCTGGCAGAAGATGACGATGTTGAGAAAGGGGTCTCCTACACAATGCAGGAAACAGTCGGAGGTTTTACGTGAAACAGCCGCCTGTCTTGTAGGTGTCCTTGCTCTGCCCCGGACCCCTTGCTGGTTGCAGTCGCGGCCTCCTGTTATATGTACGGCTGCCACCTTGTGACGACGGAGCGTCAAAGGTACCTTACGGGCAAAGGCGATCGGAGAACCACGCTGCTGCGCTGCATAAATGCAATTTTAACGATTATCATCGATTAGCATCAATGCTAATTTGTCGTAATGGTCGTACGGGATGCTCGCGACGCACAAAAGCTTAAGGAAAGAAAAACAAAATAGATGGCGCCGGCATCTGGAATCTGATTCGGTTCATCGCTCAGTTATAAGTATTTTTAAAAGGGGTAATCGGAAGAAACGTATTTAAAGGATCCACAAAGTCGGGTAGAGGGACCATCTGTGGCCAATGTTTGCCTGTAGCAACCTGTCTAACCTCAGTTTGTTTTACAGCACAGAAGAGGCTTTCAGACTTGGCAAAGTCAAAAGTCATACTATACTTGACATTGCATTACAGTACATTAGAAACAACCGGAGCTTCTATTGTGTGCCATTCGGGGCCATTATGATTCTGTTGCGGAAACCTGTCACCTACTTGTTGGGCATGTAAAAGTAATTGTAGCTAATGTTATAAAAAAGAGGGAAACAAAGTCCCGAATGAATGAAAACTGTCTGCAGTTGCACACACCTATACATTCAGTGGTACCAATCCCTTTGTGCCTTTGAGAGGAATATTCTACTCGCGGCAAAAGGCCCTTGTTCCCTTTCTCAGAAAGCTAGAAACTCGTGACTGCAGATCCTACCCACACAGTCGCAGGCCGACCTGAGTTCAGTGCCAGGTGAACCTTCGGCCCACCCTATGAAATTACGTACACATACTTTGTTTTGCATTTATAACATTGAGCACTTCAGGGTTTTCACAAAAGTTGAACTCGACACAAAAGCGAAAACCCAAATCGCTTTTGGCGTCATGGAAAAATGAAGCTTCGCAATGTACATTTTACTGACAGATTGGGTAAGCGTCTCTTTTTTTAAAAAATAACCCAGCCATTGTTTGAATTAAAACACCCCCTTCTCAGATATAAGGAAGTCTCTTCAGATGTTCTTCCAGCTGTTGATAAACCTCTAGCTAAATTACAGTCAGTTCGGGAAACAGAGGTTCAACAAGCCTGACGGCGCTTACATGTCACATGGACCTTTAGAAAAACCTCTAGCTAAGTTTACTTTCTCATATACCCTCAAGGCAATCCATTCATATATCAAATATTTCATGCAAACGTGCATCACGAAACACTACAACCTCATATCTCCAGTTTTTGGTTCGTTTCAAGCTCTTCATACGGAGTTTGCATATCCATGCAGTTAAGTCATCTGGCATCTCTAAACTGACCAGAGTATATGATTGTGTGTGTATGACCTTCAGCAGACTGGTGTCCAGGCCAGAATGTCCCTGTGCCCTATGCATCCTGGAATAGGCTCAAGTTTCACTGCAACTCTGTACTGGCTAAGCGGTTATGGAAGATGGATGGATGTTCTGTGATAGCAGTTCTGAAACTGTAGTCCTGTAACCAGTTGCATTTGGAAGGCCTATATCTGCTGATCATGTGAATCTGCATTTTCAAAAGATGTATAAGGAAATATACATTGTGTGTGTGATATTGTGATGTACTATTTCATTAAACGGAACTGAATATCCATCCATTTGTCCGTCTTCCAGTACAGGGTTGCTGTCGATCTGTGGAGCCTATTTGAGGCAGTAAAGGGCACAGAGGTGGAGAAACAGGATGCCAGTCCATCCCAGGGCATAATTCTGAAAATGACCAGTGGAAAGTTAAGGTTAAAAATGCCAACATTAGCACTTTTCTTCTGGTGACTCTCACTGGTCAACATACTACAGCTTACAGCTCTATGACATTTCTGTACAAAGTCATTTTTTACAATGTCAAATTGACCCTACTCATCTTGATCTTTACTGCTCGATTAAATTTTGATTAAATTTCTGACTGGAGTAAGCGAATGATCTGTAACAGCATTAATAGCCGAAGTCCGTGGTTGAATGTCATTAAAAGGACTCTGTATTCGTCCTCTTCTTACACGTCACACTCGTGTCAGGACACTGACCTTCATGAGCCCTTGTGCCGCACTAAGGCTAAGTTTCTGTGTCCATCTGATCCAGTATCACATCCGAAAGGACGGCATTAGCGGAAGCCAGGTCTACGGGCCCTTGAGCGAATCCATAAGCTTTGGCACCACAGTGTCCGGTCTCAAGCAAGAATTTGCACACACTGCTTAGGAAAATGAGGGACCAGAAAGAAAGAACCTAAAATAAAAGACAGTGGCCCAAATCCTTCACAGTTAGACAGATAGAAGATGAGCCGTTCCTTATGCTGATCAATTGCCACTGAACAAAAACAGAAGACGGCGATATTCTGCCTGCAGTGTAAAAGACAATTTTCCTGATAAAGGCAGCATTCTTACGTCAGACGCCTCGATGGTACCTGAAGCAAAATTCCTCTCTTCATTTAACCAAAGTATAGAGACACTATTCGAGTTATGCAATCGACAAGATGGCCGCCCTCTGATAAGGTGATGTGGGCTTACATGCCCTCGGGGAGCCGAGGGCATATATGGCCGGGGGAGTGTACTGACGAT
The DNA here is from genome assembly GCA_026781145.1 of Hippopotamyrus pictus. NCBI lineage: Eukaryota > Metazoa > Chordata > Actinopteri > Osteoglossiformes > Mormyridae > Hippopotamyrus > Hippopotamyrus pictus. Next base: position 25,073,255 of record JAODLC010000065.1, on the reverse strand, counting down.
CAGGGGATCAGGCGCGGGGCCGCTAGCCCAAAACACTGCGCTAACACAGAGCAGGCGTAAGTAACGGAGGGACTGGCAAGTTGGACCTAAGTTGGTTTTCTAAAGCACAATTCAGCATTGTTAAGAGCTCAGCAGCCCAAAGCCTGGTGTCTTTGAGAAGCAGAGTACCTAAGACACAGCAATGCTGGAAGCACATTTGAAAATGCTATTGATTGCGTACAATTGGGCCTCACAGGAGGCTGTAAGAATCATCTCAGCCTAACGGGAAGTTCGCTCTTTATATAACAGTCTTGTGACATGCGCATATATTTTTATCTATTTTTCCTTCCTGTCACTCTGACCTGAAGCATTTTTAATGCTGAATTTTGAACAAGCTTGAAAAGTATTTCTGTGGCAGGAGCCAATGATCAGGTGTAACTGAAGCGCACCTTCTGATTTACCTCTGTTTGTTGGGAACTTAACTGGCTCAATTGCAGAGACACTTGCTTTTCACCTAATCCAGGATATTGACCACAAAGCAATGATAGAATATACAAATATCTCAGAAGCACAATTTCAGTTGTAATTACAGTACAGTGCTGGATCCAGCATCACATATCACCTAAGACTCTCTGAGCTTTTAACTCCACTGGGATTGCTTGGAGATTAACAACTGCTTTGCATTGCTATAGAAAGTAAATGCCTTATCTTAAAACAAAAAAAAAAAAAAACAGGTGAAAATAATATGAAGAATTACAGCAAGACTTAGGTTATCAGCTTGACGTCCTGGTAACCAATGGGCAAGAACTTGTAATGTAAAAAAAAAAAATCACTCCACAGCTATCAAAGTCGTTTCACCTTCATGAATTAAAACCCCTTCTACAAACGTTTAGGGTAAGATCCTGTGGAGAATGACAAAACAAAATTCATAAAGGTGTCTAATGAGCATTTATGACCAGTACTATACAATAAAATACTGAAAAGGAATAAACAGACTTAGTGGCCACTTTATTAGGTACAGTTATGTAGTACCAGGTAGGATCCCCTTTTCTCTCTGGAAATACTGTTGTGCAGTTGTGCTTTTGGAGATGCCATTCGGCCAGCTGTTATTTTTACATTTTCAACCAGGTGTTTTCTGCAGCTGAACCTACACTGACTGTATGTTTTTATCCAAGTATTCTGTGCAAACTCTAGACACTGTAGTGCCAGAAAATCCCAGGAGGGCGGATATTTTTGCGATCCTGGAACCACCATGTCTGGCACCAACAAGCATACCATTTTTAAAATTACTTAGATCAGGCATCTCAGCTGCACAGTAACTGTACCTCTGTCTGTACCTTGTCTGCATGCTGTATATATTCAGTTGCAGCCATATGATTCCCTTTGAAGTTCAGGCTCCTTTCGTTACCGAGCACGTGCACATAATAGAGTTACATCTTGTATAGGCTATATACATACATACGAACAACAACGAAAATCACCGAAATGTGAAAGTAAGGTAAAACTGGACTTGAAACATCATATACATAGCCTACTATGAAATTATAAGCGGCGTCTATTAATTTGCGTATTTATTTGTCCAGGTTATGTGCCGTACTATGTCCAGGCATCCTGCTTCATTCACATACTGAACTGTAAACTTTAACTGTGTGTAACATGCGATAAACTTTCTCTCGCGGAGGGTCTCCATTAATAATAAAGTGGCGAAAGGCACTCCTGGGACATCTTGGGACTTGGCAGGCGCAAGTTTGGCCGTGTATTTTTTAGGATTGTTTGTCTAAAAAACGGAACCGCGGCCAAACACATGTGCAAACAAACTTTCCCCGACCGGGATCACGCACAAACCGACAGTGTTTAATGAAACGTAAAACCTACTGCACTTCCGAGTAAACAGAAAACGCCTCCACGCCGCCGTCCATGTGCTTCTAGTGATTAATTAATTCTTATTCTATAGTCAAACAGCTGCATGACTGACACCGGAGTTTGCGTATGTGATACGAGCCTCGCCAAAACCATTAGCTCTAGTTAGCTGGTTAAAGCTGGTGATCGACAGCACGTTAATAGTGACCCAAAGCAATCAAGTTTCCCATTCTTTAGAACATCTTGCGGTCGCGTTTAGCTGAAATAAAACTGTCCGTGAAAGTGTCCTAATAGCATGCGGCTCATTAAGGCTTTATAATTGTGTCGGAAACTACAACCAAATAGCCAGTCTTGCTGAAAGTAGGCGTGGAAATACACAGAGTTTACGTGCAACGACATCTCCAACTCTTGTGTTAGTTTTGGATTGGTTTCATGTAGTGGATTATTTTTGGCAGCAGATAGCCCCAGCAGTGCCGATTATTTTTTCCATTGTTTTAATCGTAGTGGTCATTTTCTGCAGAAAAGTTGCAGTTTAGTGCATGCCAGCTGTAAGAAACACTGGATACGAAAGAGCTGCAGGATACCCGAAAAATACTTGGCAATACTTGATAAAGAAATGCGCTTAAGCCACAATGCAGGGTTTATGAATGTATTCAAATCTGCAATATCTGGATCTTCTCTTTCCCAAACTGCTAGCAACCCTATTTATATCGTCAGCTGTTTAGACTCGGGTAGGAAAAATGTGAGCAATAAAAAACTTTGTGTTCGGCTACGTTGGGAATGACGGATAGTAAGAGCATTAATGAAATACGGATAAACTCGTGCCGTGCCACATTCCACAGGGCCAACATTACACGCTGCTGTTGTTTATTTGTCCTTCACGGCTTAAAAAAAAGTGCCTCTTACGCACAATATTACGGTTTTCACAATGACTAACTTAAGTGTCTGCCACTGTGAAGTTGTCCAGAACTTTTGCAGTGGCCTGTGCATTAGTGAGGATCAAAACACACCACCTACAAACCAGTCCCCAGTTAAACAAGAGGCGATCCCTTCCTACCTCCTGCAGATATTAAGGGGGGCAGTTTGTCACCATGGTTCCCAGATTTCTCCAGGAGCAGCCTAAATGTGGTGCATTGCTTGTCAGCAGGAGCTGCACACATATCTTGTGCATTTACAAATGCACCGATGCCTGACATTTGCTAGAAGACGCCTCAAGGCTTTGAATAGGTAGCATTCTCTAAGCATATTATTCCCCTGTGAAGACAGGCAGGGGTCAAAGCAGGGCACTGACCAAAAGGTAAGACTGCTTGTGGCAAATAAGGACAGCCATAAATCCCTCACATAGGTCAATGACACGTAATTAACCTGTTACAGGATATAATTTTAAGTGCCAAAACATTTTACTTTATCTGAGTGCTGTTTCTACACCAAAGATAATCTAGTAAAATATGACATTTGGTGTTTTTATTTTGATGAAAACATCTGGGCTTTTTGAGGGCTGTAATGGGAGAAAGGGGAAGCAGTCCACATCTTGTAGTAATACTGGTTTGGCTGGTGTCAGCACAACATGTGTACTTATGATCTGTCCTGCCACTGCAGTACCTCAAATGCCCAGCCGTCTTCATCCCAAGTGCCGCACTGTCATCAGAGTCTGAGCCCTTAGCTGTGCTGTGCCACATCAGGATGCATGGGGGCGCTCCTGCTGCCGTAAAAGGCAAGTGTGGGTCTCTGCAGACTGGTGAAGTGGGTGTGTTAAAAGATGATGTGTGCAATAGAGCAGGCATGCCCAAACCTTATTTCTATTGGCCAAAAATGCTGTCAATAAACATTACTTCAGAATGAGACCAGCTATTTACCAGGCATATAAACTTTTAGAAATTTGTACCTTTGCTTCTCATTGGGGCTGTACCTTTGTAATTGTACCTTTTAAGATATAGAAATGGACTCCCAAAGGTACAAACAGCATTCATATACCATCAATGGTTCCTCAGAGTCCATTTCTATACCTTAAAAGGTATGATTGACTACGCTAAGGTTACAGTTGGCAGACCCTTGAGGGTACAGCCCCAGTGACAAGCCAATGTACAAATTTTTGCCCTATTTTTCTGAGAGTGTACATTAGGTTAGACTAGGGGTCACCAACTCCGGTCCTGGAGGGCTACTATCCAGTAAGTTTTCTATCCTACTCAGCTTCTGATGAGCCACACCTGCTCCTGGTATTTACCTGAGAACTAGTGTGGCTCAACAGAAGCCGGGTAGGATAGAAAACATACTGGATAGTAGCCCTGTTGGTGACCCCTGGGTTAGACAATGATTATGATTAACAGTTATCTATAATTAAATGCCTGTTTCATATTTGTTCATATAGCCTGAGACTTTTCCTATGCCTTTGACCTTATGACACTCCCGCTGACCTCTCTATATGCTTGCTAAGGTTTTGACACGTCTGATAACCTTTGACACACCTGCTGACCTTTTGACATGCCTAGTGACCTTTCGACCCACCCGCTGACCTTTCGACATGCCTGGTGACCTTTCAACCTGCCCACTAACCTTTCGACATGCATGGTGACCTTTTGACAGGCCCACTAACCTTTCGACATGCATGGTGAACTTTTGACACGCCCACTAACCTTTCGACCCGCCCACTAACCTTTCGACCCGCCCACTAACCTTTTGACCCACCCACTAACCTTTCGACATGCCTGGTGACCTTTTGACACGCCCACTAACCTTTCGACCCGCCCACCAACCTTTCAACATGCTCACTAACCTTTCGACCCACCCACTAACCTTTCGACCCACCCACTAACCTTTTGACCCACCCACTAACCTTTTGACCTGCCCACTAACCTTTCGAACCGCCCACTAGCCTTTCAACATGCCTACTAACCTTTCGACCCGCCCACTAACCTTTCAACACGCCTACTAACCTTTCGACATGCCCACTACTCTGTCCTGCAGAGACTCACGTCTCATGAAAAGGAAGCTTTCTTCCTGCCATGTCTGTCAATCGTCGCCTCGACATCCCTAATCACTGCATATCCACCAGTAGATGTGTAAACAGCAAAGGATTCAGAGGAGTGATTCCCCCCTCCCCCGTCCTCACACTGCACCCCATGTAGGTGGGGCAGATGACAGAGTGACAGATGACGAAAATGCCCCTTCCCATACAAATCATCCGTTCGCACTTTCTAATGTGCAGATCAATCCTATGAGGATTTGTTGTGATACAGCAACTTTTTCGTAATGAAATATATAGGAAATGATTATTAAACTAGGTAATGAATTTGTACCAGGATAAACATAGTCGTTACTGCAAAGCAGGAATTCCGCAGGATCCCTACACAGCTCACGCCACGTTGAAAGGCAATAGGCTGGCACCAGGCCACATGTTTCCAATCATACAGTAGCATCTGCGTTTGATGTTTTGTCTCATGCATGATTAAGCCAGAAAAGTGCACACTGTGTTAATGTCTGGCATTGATTTTTTTTAAGTGATATGATATTAATGCAGAGATATATATGTGTGTATATATATAAGTACAATATATATGTACACATCATAGATTAGCGGTTAGCATTGTGGTTTCAGGGTTTAGAGTTTCAGTCCCATTACACATTGTGCACATGCAGATTTTCATCCATGGATTGAAGTCTCTAAATTGCACGTTTGTGCGTGCGCGCGTGCGTGTTTGTTCCTGGCATACCCTGCTTTGTACTTCCTAGGATTGGGCCCAAGCTCTCTAACCCTGCATTAGATAAGTCGTTATACAGAATGGATGGATTATGCAAAGTATTGATTTTAATGAACCACGTATATTCCAGCCTCAACAATAATCTAAAATTGTTTTCCTAATGTGCACGTATTACTGTACCGCTTTAATCCTCGCTTGACATTTGAGGGGGCAGCTAAATTCCTTAACGTCATAATCCATAAATATGACCCGGCAGATAACGAGACCATGTAACTTGGTTCCTGACCCACTTCTTGAAATTTTAATCACATTTCCACTAGTGACAGCTGAATGGGAGTAGAGGACAGACCAACCATTGAACAGATACCTCTCTCCTGACAATACAGAATGGGTAGTACAGTCTAATTTCTGTTTTACCGTGCAGTAAACATTAAGATCCTCTGCTCTTCGGTCTGATGTTAGCATACCAACTTTCTAACAAAAATATGAGCACAGCACGTACTTTAACTTTAGTATAGTTATTGCCTTAGACGTGTTAAAGCCATATATCTAGTGACTTGAATAAATCTGAACACCCTGTTGCTCTACCAGGAAGCTAATTCCAAATCACACCAGCATCTGTGTTAGAAAGTGTTCTGAATTGGTGAGATCCCCACACAATAATGTTGCTGCTTTGGCAGTCTTGTGTATTTTTATTTATTTATTTTTTTTTTTGCACCTGTGCTCGCCCTAAAATAGTCGTCAGGGTTCTCCACGTATCTTGAACAGAAATGATTTTTAATTTCCCTTGCAGATCTTTATGTTGAAAATGGGAGACTTAATTGTGAGAGGCACTCTCTGCCCTATCTCTGTCAATGGAGGCCAAGCTGGTGCAAATCAAAATCTACTGAACAGAAGGATGGTATGCTGTGGAATGCGTTCTGCTCCCGGTGTGTTGCTGACTGCCAAAATACACATTCGGGCTAATCCAAGAGATTAAGGTGTGATCTCATTGTAAATTTGTTCGAGGAAAGCCAACAGCCTCAAAAACAAGTCTCATCTGCATGTAGAAAGAGTAACATATAAATAAATCGCGGTGGGACGGTTAACGGAACTTGAGGATCAGAATAGTAACTAGTCCTTTAATATTTGTTGTTCTGACCTTATGAATACTTTGCTTTCCTGGAATAGTAACATTTTAAGTCACAAGCGTGTAGATTTTAAAATAGCCGCGGCTTGTATTTGTCGACCAATTAGTTTCATTCACTATGCCCGACAATCAATGAAATATATTTCTGTTATTTAATTAGTGTTTACTTAATCAGTTTACAAAATATACTAAATTAAAACCACATTCACTTTAAACTTTAGGAAAGTCATTAAATATACTGTATATAACAGATACGAACATTACAAAACCGAAATTAAGTATGCTGAAATACTTTCAGTCTCTCCATGTCTTAACTTGACTGCTACTTGCGGCTCTCCTATCTGTCCCCAGCACACAGTAAACGCTCAGCGAACATGACTGGCATCCCGCCCAGGATGCATCGCGGCCAGTTCTGCCCGAGATGGGCTTCGGGCTCCACGCCACCCTGGACGGATGGACGGAGAATTGATTCACCTATGGATCGGCTAATCTATAGATTGATTAATCTATCGTTCTAACCGAAGGAAAATGCTATATTACCGTATGTTAGAGGAATCCGTATATGATAGATCCCCCACAAGACAGGTAACTTAAGCACGTATACATATCCAATCTACATCACTGTTCGTTGCAATTTGATGTTTCCGTATAAGACAGAATGTTATCCAGTCCACTCTTATACGATAAATATATTTACAGGGCAGGTTATGTAACTAAAAGAGTTTAAATGAATTAATGCCGTATAAAAGGCACTGCATTTGTAGGCAATTCTTTTTTCTATGCATAAATTTAGACTATAAAACATGGAAATATAGAAATACAAATGGAAAGTGGGTGACTGTAACAAAAAACTTAAATTACTGTGAATCTGTACTTGTAAGTACCTGTAAGACTGCAGTGAAGCTCGTTTCCTAACAGTAGGTCACGTATCAAGAAATGTTTAAATAAATATAAAATGTATAATTTTGGAGTTTGACACCAAAATCTTAGAAATTGGTTTTAGATCTCGAATAAAACTGTTCCCCTTACCATTAGCATTCGCCGTCATGGGTCACGTCCATTATTTGGAAGATGGTTCTGTGAGAAGTAAAGCCATGTTCAGCTTCTCCGTTGGGGAAATGTATAGTTAAGACAGTTAAGTGACAAAATGTGGGAATTGTGCGCCCTGATAAATACTGTACGGTGATTGTACATAATCAAAAATCACCCTCAAACAGTTCAACCTATTGTGCACTGCTAAAGCTGTTGCCAATTCCGCCTACGATACAGATTTGCGTGGATTATCCATTTTAGGGATTGTCTGATCCCGGACAGGGCTCCCGTAGTATAGCCTACCTCTGGACTGGGAATGACTAAAAACAAATGTTTTTTACCGCGATTTTTAAACTGTTGTGACCGTATACATTTTATTTACGCGGATTGTGCAGAATTGCGCTGATTTTTGCCCCGTTATTAAGCTGCAAAAGGTGGGAAAAGACGACGGTCCCGCGAAAGTTTTGCGGGACAGACCCGGTGCGGGCGCGACGATCAAAGGGGGTTTCAGTTACGCGCGGAGCAGCCCGGCACCAGCCTGCATTAACACAGTCCTGTGCGTTTTCACTCGTTAATAATAAAGAATTGTACTTCTCTTTGATAAAAGTGAATGCTGAAGAAACAACGAATCTAACATTTCAGCATGCATTCTCGTGCAAAACAGTGTTTTATGTTATTCTGATTCCTTATCCCGACTGACAATATTATTACTCTTATCCACCGATGACAACTACCACGCTTTAACTACCAATGGAAGGATGATTTTAAAATGAATTTCACCTTGATGTTATAGAAAGTTTAAGTGACAAACCACGGTACGTGTTTCCACCTGGTTATAGTCGTGTGGTCTATGTCGTGTGTTTTGCTAACCTGTAATAGGTCTGCATTCCGCCTAAATGAAGACGCGGCAGCGCCCGTACTGGTTTGTACTCCCCCCTTGGGCAATGTGCGCCGAACAGATCATTTCACATTCCGTCTATATCTAGTTCCTTGGGAAACTGGAGGGGGGGCACTATATGTTTTATAGGAAAATAGTTACCACACGTCACTTAGTACTGCATTCCACTTTTCGCAGTTTCTTCCTAACTATACCTATATATTGTTACAACAAACGGCACATAGGCTATTTATACCATATGAAATTTCAACTCATACGAAAGTTGGAAACTTGCACGTTATTGGCCCGAACTGCCAGTGTTGCATCTACTGTTGTCAAAATTTATATTTTTGCACGATTTCATAATTACCAAAGCGCCGTGAGAAGTCAGTGAGTGGTAAGTCGCTATGCAATAATATAAAACAAACTGAACGATGCATATTTGAGAAGGTCCGTAGAGCCGTCCTACCGTAATAAAAGTAACCATAGCATCGGTGTGAAAATATCCAAAAGAGTCGACATGAAGGTGACAAGGTAGCAAAGATCCCTTCGGAAACTTCGCAGTCCGGAGCGCTCCGTGTGTGTTGTCTTACTATGGTGTACTGTGCAGTCTCTCTCACCCTTTGGAGTCCGCTCTTCTCTCTCGCTGTCTCCTTCTCTGTCCTGTCCCTCCTCTGTTTTTTCTTTCTGACAACGTAATCTGCTGTTCTGCTATATCTATCCAGCTGAGCCACATGGCTGTTGCGCCTCAATAGCGGTCGGCGAATACCGCTGGACCTTACTGTGCTCTGGGAGAGTGTATATAATATGTGAATGCAATACCAATACTATGACATTTATATTAATAAATGAATAGGAATACTCGCTTAGAATTACATCCTTATTCGTTTGCCCGTAGAGACTTCACAGTGACAGAATTCATTCTTCTTGTTTGTGTAAAGGCGTAAAAAAGACAATTGTTTGTCCTTAATCTAATGATTTTTGAGGATTATGAACTGATCATATATGTCGTAGATGTTTACATAATGTTTGTACCTCTGTATCTGCATTATATGCGACTAGATTAGTTATGAGTAACATCTGAGTATTAATTGGCATGAATCGGTGCTTCCACTCTTTAATTGGTGTAATGGACGTTTTTTGCAAAGAAGTATCACTTTCTCCGAAGTATCAGACCCTGTATATTTTTAGATGAAATATTTACTGAAAAAAATAAGCTCGGCCCTAAAAATATTTCACTTTTAAAAAGCACAGTGGCTGTACATAAAAGCCATTGGCAACAGTTTTTGAACGGAGTTACAATATTGAATTAGATAAAACAATATGACAGCACAATGTGACATTTCACCATTTTTTTATCATATCCATTTCAAAGGGACCAGAACTTTAAACCTGAAGGGACATGGAAACATTCAATATGATACGTAACATCCTTGTGCTTTTCCATTGAAAGAATTTGGCATTTTTTGTGATATTGTGGAATGGGCTATGGAGTCGACACCTACATATATAATTCTTACATTAATGAGGTGACACCTTGCTCACTCACTTTTAAGATGCTATTGTCTCAATGGGATTGCCACTGGCCACCTCATACTTAACTGCTTACACTGGCCTGGTTATGTTTTGGGGGAGAGTAAGATTCTACTATCGTGCTCACAAGGACGTTCTGCTTTTAAAGAGAGGGTTGGGTTCTCCGATCAGTTACAGCAAACACTTCAGCCAGTATGAAACATCGGAATATTGTCTTCTGCAGATTTTTACAACCATGCAAGCCTTAGAAGCAAGATATGCAAATGTGTTAGGGTTGTTAATCTTTATAGCAAACTCTTCAAATAATGGTTCTGGTAAAACACTCAAAAGTTTTTAAACTTTATTGTCATGGTCAGTGTTCTTTATGATACACCAGGTGATGTGCTCTCTATTTGGCTGCGTGGAAGGCTATATGGAACCTAGAGTATTATTGCCCAAATACTTAGAGAAGCCTAATCTGCAGATGTGTCATTCTTATCAGAGGTGGAAGTTTACAGTTCAGAAAGATAAATTCTGGAACAAAATTTTGTTTCAACCAACTAGCTGAGTTTAAAGAGATACAGTCATAGAGTACTCAACTGGTCGGTTGAAAGAAAATCTTGGTCCGGATTTTTACTTTCTGGACATGCAATTTCCTCCTCTGGTTCTTATAATGCAGGTAGACTATCCCCCCCAACAACTAACTGTGTACCTGTGGCCCAGGTGAGGTCTCACGGCAGTGCGGTCTAGCTCATCCTTCACTTGTGCGTCCTTCTGGTTTGTCCGACTGGTATTTTAGAGCCCAGGGACTGGTTTAGTGAGGACACCCGATGTGAAAGCCTGGAGTCATTTGGCATCTGTGCCTATGTTATGGCTTTGCTTTCCCTACAGAGATGTATGTTTGAGGTTTATATATATTTACAGCTCTGGAAAATATTCCACAGCACAATTTTTTTTCATTCTTTTATGGGTGTGTGTCTGTGAATAATATATATATATAAACAACATTGCAGCCTGACTCTTCTCTGCTTCTCACTGATGAAGGGCTTCTTCCATGCTTTATGGGTCTTCAGTCCTGCTTCTAGGAACCTGAAACGAAATTTCCTAGCAGTGCACTTCACACCTGCAATTAATGTTTCCCATTCCTTTTGAAGGTCACTTGAGGTAATTTTTGAGGCAATGCTGGATTAGTTGATGGTCATCTCTGGCATTAGAAAGTCACTTCCACCCTTTACCTGGCTGGTTTCTAGTTGATCCCAGTTGCTGTCTTAGAAATTTTGAATCTGGAAGCAGCCTTCTGATCAGCGTAACCTTCAGCCAGTAGAACCAGGATTAAACCAGGATTTAAAAATGCAGATTTGTTAAAACTGTAGTCTCATGATGTTTCCTGACACTGTACTTTAATACTGAACAAGAAAACATGACTAAAGAACTCATATTTTAAATCTGCGTTGATCTGCAAGAATAATCAAGCAGCCGAGTGCAGTGTGCTGGAGATTCATTCTTTGAGCATCCACAGAGTGTTCCTGGCTATAAACCAAAAAGAACAATGTCTGAGGAAACATCTTGCACGTGAAAAATGTCAAAAAGATTACTAGCATTAGGTGTGGGTGGGTGACGTGTGCATGACAGTCCGTCTCAGAGCCCCAGGCTTCTCCGTGGTAACATACCACCCCTCCCACCAGATCCGGGTTCGTCACTCGTACTTTGGGCAACTGTGTCTGCAGGGAGATTAAACAGGAAGTGGATTTGCAAAAGGTGAACCATAGAATGGGTGTTGGGGGGGATAGAGAAGGGAAAGGAGATCTCACACTGCCCTCCTGTTCCTCAGACCATATGACAAGTAAATGGCGACAGGTGTGGAATAGCGTTACCTTAGTTTGGTTAAACCTGAACCATGTTGGCAGACTGCCAGAAATCCTGGATAAAAATCTTTAACACTAAGGAAAGGGGGTAGGCATGCAGTAGAAAGTTGTCGCACTCAGGATTACTGCTGGTGAAGGTGATGTTGAACTGGCCCTCACAGTTGAAAGGACATCATCAATGTTGGGTTCGCTGTAGAGACTGAGAAGCAGCATGGGTTTTCGTGACTCCAACGTCATGAAGGATGCAAACCATGTTGCATGGATGGCGAGCCGTGTTCCTGGATAGATTTCTGACTTACAGTAGGAAGTGGGTGACCTCAGCGAACAGGATTCACAAAGCGTGCCGTGAAATGCCACCCGGTGACATCATTGTTGCCATCATCTCTGGGCAGGTGGCAAAAGCGTCGCAGGCTGGGTGTGAATCATTCACAGATGGCGGCTTGTCCTCGAGATTCTTACGTGGAGATGGAAAGGTTAGGAATGGCTGCTGTTCTATAGCCAGAGAAAAAGCCAGAGTGCCAAAACGTGCCTTTAATCACTTTATGATCTTTTGAAATAAACTTTTCCATGTGACGCTCCAACTTTCTGCTGATTGGGCCTTCGAGAACTGCTCATGCCCATGATTCTGAGCTCACGCACCATATGCATATATCATCACAGCACTTCCTAAAAACCAAGGAGTCAGATGCGGCCACTTAGTAAGAGGCATGAGTGAAATTCCCTCATGGAAACTTTTGTTCAGAGGTTTAGAAACTCAAGAATTCATGTATTGCACTTAAGGCCCAATGGTGCAAACATGATGTGCTCTGTAAATAAATGCTGTATATATAAGATGTATAGCCAGTGATGTGATGGAAAGCTAACATGCAATGTTAATTAGAAGCTCATTAATATTTGAGGTTAATTCATTTGAATCTCTCCACAAGAGGCTTTTGGGAAACCCATAGACCCAGACAGAAGACAGGACATTTTTGAGGAATGTCGGCTATATTAGCCAGGGATAACAATCAGGTATAGGAGTAGTAATAATAATGATTATTATTTGGTTTACTTAATACAAATAAACATGCAACCAATGTGAAATCTGTTAAGGGAATCTTAACGTGCCTTATTTTAGGCTCTTTATATGATACTGATAAGACAAAAAGTTTAACTAGAGAATATCACAGAAGTTACACAAATGTTCTGCTGGATGAAACATAGCTGTAATTCTGCCTAATTGTTCATGGCTTGACGTGACTATTATCCTAATTGCCTTCACTGTCTGTCCATATGCAAAGGAGAGCGAAAGGCGAGCATTTGTCCTTTCTCTTTTCAAAAGAACTTCCATGAAACATTTACTATGTCCTTGTGTCTGGCAGGAGCTTGTCTGCGGACGGCCTCCACTGATGGCAAGCTCCTACTCCTCGCTGATTTGGCTTGGGGTAGCTTTCGAACACCCTGGTTAATTAGGACGTCTGCCATGCTGTTCCACGCGTTGTCTTTCTCCTCACTGTCGGCGCAGATCCCGTCCAGGCGAAGCACGTGCCGTGTTCCTCAGGGAGTGCCGCAGGAAGAAAGGGACTGGAAGGGGAGAGGTGAAGCCTGCCCAGGTCGCTCCGACAGGCTCGCGCTTCCAAAGGCGGGGAATTTGAGAGACGCCTTGGGATGGGACCGGTGTGGCACGGGTACAGAAGCTAGCTGTAAGCTTGAGCGGAGCTCTTGTGCAGCCTCCAGCAACTCAGAGGGCAGGAAAAAAAAAGACAGAAAGACCTTGGACAATGAGTGCAGCTGTTGGCTGTAAAGACGTTCCCCGTTGGTTAGTTGGGGTTTGTTTTTATATTTGACTCCGCTCCCGCCGATGGTGTGTCACCACTTCACATTTGGCTTGGTCCCCTTTTCATTACTGAACTTGCTGAAAAGAGGATAAACCTCACTGTCAGCAATCTTCCAAGGTAACTTCCCATCTATGAGTTAGGCAGAGTGTGGCTCCCTGGATAGGGAAGCTGCGTTCGTCTCTGGACGGTTGCCGGTTCGAATCTCACGGTCCGCAGAGTGGTTTCATGGTCGGATCCCTCTGGCAAGACCTACAACCCCCCAGTTGCTTTCTCATCAGCTTCATGTCTGTTTGCCTCAACTACTTTCAATTATATGTCATTTCAGATAAAAGCGTCCACTAAATAAGTAAATACAGATGCTCCTCGAGTTACAGTGGGCTAATGTTCCGATAAACCTATTGTAAGGTAAAAATATCATAAGGCGAAAATGCATTTTAATACAGTATACCTAACATCATAGCCTAGCCTAACCTACCTTAAACATGTTTAGAACATTTACATTAGCCTACAGTTGGGCAAAATCATTAACACAAACCCTGTTTTACAATAACGTGTTGAATATTTCATGTAATTTATTGAATAATGTACTGGAAGTGAAAAACATTTACGCATCGTATAGTCGAAATATCACAACACGGACCGCTGGGATGTGTACTCCTAGCTATTCGCAGGGTGCAGTTCCACCATTCAGGTCCCTATTTAAAGGCTGAGCTCCTTGTATAACTCGCCTGGAAGTACGACAGTGGAAGGTGAATCTGTTTTTTTTTGTGTTCAGTGAAAAACAGGCTCTGCTCAGCATCTGGCCCACCTTTAAAGGGATGTGCCTCGTTTAGCTGCACCCTTTTAAAGCCCTTTGTGATGCCGGACGCCCCCAAACATTCACTAAATCTCAAGCCTACGACGGAGGCTCCATTCCTTGAATTTTATTCCATGGACCTCATCCATAATACCACCAGCGTTTTTACGTTACGTTAGATTAATCCCATAGTCTGCATTGCTATTGTCCTCCTTTGCGTATGTGTATGGTCAAGAAGTGCTAGCGTGTTTAGCACACACGTGCTATGCGTGTGGGCTTGCCGTGCTTCCGCTCGGGGTGTATTAGGGCCCCCTGGGGAAGGGGCAGTGGCCTGGCCCCCATCCAGCCTCCACCCACTGAGGGTCTGTGACCCGGTGGTAGAGATCAACCACGCCACACTCGCCGAGGGGCCGCAGTGGTGGGCGGCTGGCTGGTTCAGATTACCGCGAAGCGTGACCGACCACCTTGGCATCCCACGTGCGTCGAGACACGCAACTTCTGTGTCCCGTCGCGCCCACACGCATGTGGACACGTGTGCGCGGACACAGAAAACATACGCTGCGGACTGAAACGTGCTTTCATAATCAGTCTGCGTCGCACTGTCACGTGCTCTTCTCTACAGTGGCACGCTTTGCTACGCTTGCCAGCTTGAGGCCCTGAAGACAGACGCAAACGTTTTTCACTAGTTTTACGAGTTAATTCAGTCAGGTAATGCGGGAGAAGCAGGGGATTTGTCACATCCGACTGAAGGCCACATCCCATGCTTTGTTTACCTATAGTGGTGAATGAGCTTTTCTTAGACGGCCATTTACATTTGTGTTTATAAACATGTCAGTGCTGTTAGGGGTCATCAGGACCCCCCTCCAGTGGACCCTCAGCCGGCCCGAGTTTGAGGAGCAGAGATGACCGTCTCCCCTCCCCTCCGCAGTGACACAAGTGCAATCCCAGGATGAGGAGTGGGGACTTGCAGGAAAGGACATGTGTCACCCCCCCCACCCCTCCTCTGCCGTGCACACAGGGCCCCCTTGTGCTCTTTGTCCCGCCGCTGAATGGCAGACGGCAGGCAGACGGGCCAAGGGCGAAACCCAGTGACCTGGGAAGCTGGAGACTGGGAGTAATTCAAGGAACGAGGTTCAATTTACCTGATCTGGCTGCTTCTTGGCACGAAAAAAAACCGTGATTATGGGATAGCACTGCGCTCAGTCCAAATGGAGTTCGATTGCACATATAAGGGACTACTGGAGTAACTAAAGTAAAGAACAACTTTATTTGAACAAACTTAGACAGTAGCGTGGCAACGTTGCATGTCAGCTTTCTCAGCTTGGTGTCATAGCCAGTGGACGCCAGCTTTACTATGAATGAAGTGAGGTTCATTGTGCTTTGACATTGCCACTGTTTTTTGCCTGTTTTATTTCTCTCTCTTTCAGTCCAGTTCTCTCTCATTGTGGAGAAAAATGGAGTTCTTCATTCTTCATCAGTTCTTCATTTTGGCTTTCACGGGAATTTTTAATGCAAGATATTCCGTGTTACGGGTCTCGTCGTAGAGGGCAAAAATATCTGATGCAAGCCGATGATGGCACTTAGCTTTTTTTTTTTTCAAGATGATACCACAAGGATTGTATGGATCTTCAAAGACGGGTAAACGTATAAGAGAAGTGAGAGTCTTACCCCCAATCGTGGTTCGTTGTCTTGCAGAGGTTCTGAGGCGAATAAAGCAAAAGAGGTTGCTGATCACACACCTGGCTTCCTCTATATCCCGCCACATCCCTTTGCTGTCAGTTTTTTTTTGCCTTGGAACATGATAAAGCACCATACATTTAAGGGAGCCTCCCTTCCCCCTCACGTCCAGGAGGGCCCATCCATAAAATGTAGGAAATGCATACATTCCCCAGGAATGCGCAACACATCGTTCTAATCTGTTTCCATAAGAAAGCTGGGGTCCCTGAGTGACGTTAGGCTCTGTGTTTCCGGGCTCACCTCAGAGCGGGTGGGCTTCTGTGGGCTTCAAAGCTCGCATTGTGCGTCAGCGGCACTCCCGCATGCACCCCGGTACCCTCCTTTGGCAGGACCAGAGGAGCGGTCGCCTTCAGGCTCGCATGTAGATTCTTTGCAAACACAGCTGTAGATCGGACGTTCCGGCAGGGGATCGAGAGCAGATGAGACACGCAGGACGCGCAAGCACAAATAACAACAGGCCAACTGCAAGAGGGGATAGTCCGAGATGGGGGGGGGGCGTGAGCTTAGAACGCTGCTTGTGTGATCTCTGCAGCTCGATGGGGTGTGACCTTCCTGTATACTTTTCAGCAGAATGTAAAGAACCTTTTAAGCAGCCACTGAAATCATAACCAGAATCAGAATTCACTTTATTGGCCAGGTACACCTGCTTGCAGTAGGAATTTGTCTTGGCAGTATTCGTGTATACATTCAGAAATAACATAAAATATAAATGGCGGGGGGGAAAAAAAAATCTTTATTTATAAACCACATTTAAAAGACAGCAGGTGTCAACCAAAGTGCTGCACAATAACGTTAACTACGATACGACATTTAGACAATGGTGGAAAAAAATGTGAATAATATAGATTTAATTATGAGAAATAGTCAATCTGTATTTATGATGCATTGTTGTTAATGTATTGTAAATGTACTATGTGTACAAGTCCAACTAGGTGTGCTGTGTGATTTACTCAGTCCTCGTTGGGTAAAGCGCAGGGTAACAGCTGAAGTCTGCAGGAAAACACCCCCTGTACTGTATCACTCACGAAGACACCCGCACAGGTACTCGGTGTCAAGAGCCTACTCCCAAAACCCTTTGCTGCAGGTTCTCCCGCATCTCCACGCTGAGTGACCCTCTCGTGCATCTCCACAAAGGCCTTCCAGCACCATAAATGCTTCATGGCGAGTGGGTGACTTTGAGGCACCAAAAAGTGTTGAAAGACATTCAAGTCACTCTACACAAAGCTCAGCACCGGGAGGCAGGCCGACGGCACCAATTAGGAGGGTGATTCACCGTTCATAGCAGTCCTAGCATTGTGTCACTCAGGCACACAGAGTTCCTGGTATCTCGCCTACCCTGCCTACCCAGCCACGGCTTAAATTATTCATGGCGTCTCTTATGCAGGTAAGTGTTCAGGATGTCATAAATCATATCATATACTGCTGGTAACTGTGTGTGGGGTTACTGGATTTTAGCAAGCAAACAAGGATGAAGCTCTTGACTGGGGTTCCATGTGGGAGTGTGCACATTTGCCAGGCCAGCTGCTCGAACCATAGGCATTATCCTTATTATCCCAGCTTTTTCCAGTGGAAATTTAGGACAGATGGTTACTGAGAGTGCGTATGAAGCCAGCAAAACCCAGCTTGTACAGGAGAGAGGTGGTGCATCTGCAAAGGACTACATGTAGATCTGGATGAGACTACACATTGACATGTAGATCCATAGTCTGTGCCTGGAGGCAAACCAGTTGATGAACCCCAGCAGGCTTTAAATGGTCCATTTTGTTGGGTAGGGGTTTGTGTAGGGTCAGCTGGGTGAGTGGAAAGGGAGGGATTGTTTCATATTGAGAAAACATGGAGGAAGGCTATTGGCCCATGTAGAAGTTTTGGTTTTCTGTGTTCCATTTGTCTTTGTTTTTTTTTTTAGTGATTATTTTCTGAGTCACTTTTCAGTTTCTTCACCCTCATCTTCATGTTTTCCCTGTAATAGTCTCATTTTTGACCCCTGCAGCAATCAGCTTTTTCCACCTAGGTGACCAGCTTAACCTGCTAGCTAAGCTGCAATTAGTCAAAAGACCTAAGCAGGCCCAGGAGGTCTCCACCAGCCTCGTCCGCCGCTCAAGGTATCGAGCCTCTGTTGCAGTTTATGACGCCCTAATGGGGTATCCGCTGTTACGCCCCACAGCCAGATGCAAACCTCTTTAACTGACTAAGTCGCTAATGCTCCATGCTAGCAAGATTTGCGACCAGTGAGTCTTCATTCTTCAGCCATCTAAAGAAAATAGATTTTACAAAAGGAGTAATTCATTTTTAAAATGTGTGGTTTTTTGACTACTTTGCCCGTATTTGTAAAGAATACCTGCAACCTCCGAATTACAAATTCTGCAGCATTTTGGAACATCTTTCATCATACACATTTTACCTAAAGGTTGTACGTGAGTAGGAGAACTCATTAACCCTGGAAGAATATCAGCTAAGTCCTAAAATGATAACCCTGAAAGGGTAGCAGCTAATGGTGTTTTTAAGTTTTCCCCCCATTTGCGTGGGTTTCCAACCCTAGTCCAAACCCTAGATTCCCTGTACTGCATGCTTAGTTGCAACTGCACTGCAACAGACTGGCATCCCATCTAGGGAAGCCCCCACCCAGCATCCAGTGCTCCCCTCCTTTTACCCGCGGCTATGCCGTCGTTAATAATTGTCACTCGCACTTACCGTCCAGCGGATGTCCGCGAGAGCGCATCCAGAGCTCCTGTATGAAATGCACTTCAGAAATCTCATTATACGGACATCCTGTCCAGGCTGAGCTGGCAAGTGTTTCTCGGAATAACAGATGCCACCCCGGTGAAGCAGATCAAGTACATCACGGTGGTACATTCCTGTGCTGCACATGTTGAGTTTTCATGGGACACTTCTGCCAAAAAGCTGGTGGTGGATGTGGGAGAAGTGAGTTCTGGATTCTACCTCATAAACTCCGACTGAGCTTCTTAGAGATAATAATTCTTTTGTACTTTTTAATTAACTTTTAATGTTTGATCATAGGGGATACATGTGTGGAAAGTGTGGTACTTCCCCACTGGGTCGGGAGTTCTCACAAGATGGTCTCCATGTGTCACTATTTGTCTGTGTCATGGTTTATAGATCTGTTAACTTTCCCAGCCGCAGAAAGGACCAGAAATGCATGTGTGGGGCGCATGTACGGTGGAGAGAAGATTCTGTAAAATCTTCAGCCAATCAGAAAAGACCATGTGATTAAAATGTCTCCCCCCCCCACCCCAAATGCTCCCAATGAAAAATGAAAAACAAATATGAACTGATGGTGAGCTGGACGCCAGTCATTCTCAGTTAAGCAAATAACTGTTGAATGTTCCTGTTATCTGGATTATGACTGACAGTTCAGAGATGTGCTGGTATCTCTCAACCAAACCCATCAGGGTGATGAAAAAATAAAAGCACGGGATCTCCTCAAGCCTCTTGAGCTGGTTTGTTATTGTTTCATGTTCCTTCACAAAGCGATGAAAACAGGTTAAGGAGTAAAGGGAGGAAGGAGACTCCGATAGCTCCTGGGTGTGGGATCAGACCTAAGCCAGAAGCTGCTTTTATGCTTTGGGAACCGGTGATGAAGCTGACGAGGAGAGGGTTAGGCCGCTCGGTGACTGACATCACACAGAAATGTCACTCGCCGTGATTTTCAACACCTCATTTCTCCCGTCAATGACGTTGACGCGCCATGGCAATAACATCTCTGGGCAACCGGCGCTGTGACGGGCTCCGCGATGAATGAAGAGCCAGTTTCGCAGAAGACTCGCTCTTGTTTGTGGAGCCACAGGCCTGGCGCAGCTTAACTGAAGCTTTGGCAGCAGAGCAAACCGAAATGATGGATTGCTCAGCGTTCTGACCGCAGCCGGCCAATTCACAAAAAAAAATTCCCATCTAGGGACAACTTAAGACTAATTCAGGACTGTGCAAGCCTACTGGATACGTCCCGTGTGGTGAAATGCTAAGTCACCATCCCCTTAGTAATGTATGGTGGGCTAACTTGAAAGAATTTTTAAGTAGTAGATTTAGCCCTTGGGAGGTGTAGACATCCCCCTGGCCCTTGAAATCCAATATGTCAGTTAATCTGTCCCACAGGTATACTGCCACTTTGCATTAACTGTTTTGGGATGGGGACATTTTAACCGTAGCTGTGAGCATCCCCTCCCCCTACGCAGCACCCGTGCTGGCCTGCCGCAACACGGCGCGCTGAACTCTCTCTCCCTCTCTCTCCGTTTCTTTCCCCAGGTTTCCTACGAGTATTACATTCCCTCGCTCTTCTTCTCCCTTCTTCAGATGACCTTACCTGTGGCAGCCGCATTCTTTAACACGGCTCGCTCAACCCCCGCTTCTTGCCTTGGGCCACGACTATTTCCATGAGCCCGGGAACTCCTATGGGGGGGAGGGGGGGGGGGGATGGGGGGCGGATGGTGGCCAGCAGGGGTTGGCCTGCTTCC
>JAODLC010000065.1:25035540-25047414 GCA_026781145.1 Hippopotamyrus pictus | reverse complement strand
GATTACTAATTAGAGGACTGATTGGCTGAAGAGTCCTCACACCTGGGTTTGAACAGCTGACCTAAAGGTTATCCCAACAATTTGCATGCACACTGACCCTTTGTGGATAAGATTGCCCCCCCCCCCCCAGATTTAGAGTCTCGGAGAAGACGGCCAGCGACCAGTATCCTATTCAACAGCCATCAAGGGCGTGGAGGTACATTGCTAAACTGTTCATGTCGTCAGTGGGCACAGACAACGACATTCACATGGATCCCTTAATGGAGAGAGTGAGAGGGACATAGAGGGAGTAAGATGCAGGCTTTGGGCTTCAGCTTGTTATAGCGCATCTAGCAAATTCATCAAGGCAATGGCATGTCCTTTTCCTGGGAGAAGCACTGGGCTTGTTTCTGTCATATTTAATTAAAAGCCTGCGCAATAACACACCTCCATGTTTACTTGCATATAAATCTACAGGGTCTCCTATTATATTCAAAATCACTGAGGTGGAACATATAGGATTTGTGAAAGTGACCTTTTTATTAAATCACTAGCGTGGACTTCATCAATAAGATGAGCGCATCTTTTTAAAAACGGAAACAGAACTTTGTGGTTGTCAGCTAATTGGCTTAGTGTTTTTTTTGTGAAGAGTTAAATAAGAATCTTGAAAGTGGACGCATGGGGAAGAACACGTCCATGGACGTCTGGGGTCTTTTCCTGCTTTTCTGGGAATTAGCATGTGTTTGAGTTGGTAAAAAGTTCTGTGGAATTTCACAAACAAATGCTGGTTTCTCTTTTACTCTGGATTCCATAAGAGCAACCAGTATGCCCAGTAAATCTCTTCTGAATTTTTATTGGCAACCACCTGGTGCTCTTCCTTTGAAAAGTACTATATTTCCTGATAATGGATACGCCTTTTCACAGCCTTACAACCATTAATTAACTTCAGTTATATCAATCATTATCCTCCTCCTTGCCGGTAAATATCTACCCATCCATTCATTCAGTTTCTTTCATATATCGTCCTGACGTTTATCACATAGCTAGAGAACTGATACTTTTCTACATTACATTGATAGTTTTTCAGATGTTTTCTCGTATTAATTAATTTGCTCAATTCAGACTCCCATCCACTGGCCGTGTTGTAGAAACCTGGATGTACTGTAGGTAGCTCCTTTCACTCCACCATAAAGTACATGAATAACTTCCAGGAGGGACACAACCCAGGGACCTAGAGAGCATCCAAAATTGCATACTTGTTTGCTATGTAGTAGGCAAAAATATAGTATGCCAAGTAAACAATATGTCCGAATTCCCAGTATGGATGAGACACTAGACAAAAAGGGGTACCACTAGAGGTTTTTGGCCCCATGAAAGCATACCATTTTGCCTCCCCACCCCAGACCAATTTTTCACCAAAATATTTAGGGCCCCTGTCACTCAGAGGCCCCTGGAATTATCCTGACTGCACCCCCGCCCCAACTCCCACCACGACTGCCTGGATGCAAAATATTGTAAAATTTTAATGTGTACAATGGATGGACGTTATGCTATCCCACAAGGACACTGGAACTGCAACCAGAGAGGAAAAACATCGCTTGCTCAGAAATTGATGTGGGATGTGCTGTCTCTATACGAATTTCGGTAGAAAAAAAAATACCAAGTTACATAAGTTGACAGCACGCCTGCTGTTCTCATGCACACATGCAGTACATATTACCTTAACGGTCGAATAGTAGGCTTCTGGAGCGATTCAGTACATACTGTATAAGTATGCGGTTTCCAACACACCCTCTGCCTCTTTAAATTCAGACTCTGCAGTCATTAAAAGCAAGTAATCCGCAGCATTTGAGCAAATCACAGTTTTTGATCCCTGGCCGCAGAGATTCCACGCTGCCCAAACATTGCACGATCCCTAGAGCCACCAGGACCCACCAGAGGCAGAAGATTTAGATGTGGTTCTGCTTTCAGCTTGTGTTAATCTGCTAATCTGGTCCTCCTGGGGAAGTGGCCATGTCCGTTTGGTCCCCCGGCGGTATATGACCGAAAGCCGATTCGCTGCGAACGATTGAATATTAGCCGTAATTCGCGTGCAGACGCACAGTCACTCTCAGTGAAAGTATATGCACTGGGGCCACATATTGGAAAGCTGTGAAGGCAATAGAGAGGCAATCATAAGAGGCATTTAGGACAAGCAATGACAAAACTGGAAATAGCACACGAATTCTTTCCCACAGGCTTTCTGCAGAAAAAAAAAATTATAAAAAAAATAACATGTGCTACTTTTTCCATGAACACGTGGAACGTGGACTGTCCCTGTCAATGTCAGGGATCTGATCCAACTGATTCTGGCATAGGTACAAACTCCAAGCGTATGGTGCTGAAGCAACAGCAGGAGACGAGGAGGAAGGCCTGAGTCATTCGTTAGGCACCCTTAAAACGGCCTGTTAGGGTATGTAAACAACAGTAAGTCCAACATCTTATTCAAAAACTTTGTGCAAACTTTAACGCATTCATCCGTCTACTAACCACTTATCCCGGTCTGTATATTATATTTGAATAATATAGTAACAGGCCTAAAACTCCTCAAGTCACATCTATGCCTAATGTATCTATCCTTTTACCCGTAGTGTATAGAGTATTTGCACATGCAGTTTTTTCAAATAGCCAGTTGCTAATTGACAATGATAGACACTGTATTGCTGATCCAGGAGATATTAAGTGTGTCCTTAACTTTCCTTGGTAGCGTTACCACTGTGCTTTTTTTAAAGGTGCAACCACTCTCTCCAAAGTGTAGGCGGAGCCTATTTCTCATGCCATTACCTCATTATTAGTAGGTTCAAATATCTAGAAGTGATTCACAGTAGAATGTGCAGTGGGTTGCAGTTAACATTTAGGGGTGGCCTGCGATGCCGCCGTACGGTTTGTGTCGGATGAGAGACGTCTGGTTCACGGACAGATCGGTGACAGTGCAGAAAGATTCTGGAGGTTAGAGGATTGAGAAGCCTGCGCGCCGCTACTGGGTTTATGCTGATGGGAGGTGGTAATAGGATCAGGGCGCCTGGTAGGAGGTGGTCAGGAGCATCAAGGAGCCTGGGAGGGGTGGTCACAGGGGTCAGAGTAGACAGTTGGGGTGGTCAGAGGGATTATGGTGCCCAGTAGGGGTGGTCAAAGGGACTGGGAGGCAGGAGGGCTGTGTCACAGGGGTCAGAGTGGCAGATAATAACACTGATGTTGTCATTATCTCTCTGAGCAACTAGGTGTTCCCCGCCTGCTGATATTCACCTATTCTTTTAATCTCTCAGAAACAGCATGCCGTACATCTATTTATTTTCATATTGTTTTCAGGTAGGTTCAATAAGGCCGTGTCTCAGTTAGAGTTGGGATAGAAACGCTCATTTGAAGTCTCGCAGAAGCTCGTCATCCTCCAGCGAGGGTCCCTCCAGCTGAGAAGCATCGTGTATCCCTCCCGCCTCGTACGCTCCGAGTTTGATCGGAGTAACAGATGTCTTCTCTTTTTTTCTCGACTTAATGTGAGTCGGTCATTCTGCTGTGTACAGCCGAGGAACAGCACACGCAAAGACTGGAAGCCCATAACTTTCGCATCGCGATCGCCGGTCCAAACAAATTAAACCTCTCTGTGCAGACACACACGGTATTTTATTCTCTGTTTACCATCAAGAAAAATTTCTCTTGGAATTCCTGTGTATGCTACGGCACCAGGAGGTGTGGAAGTTCGTTTTCAGGTCTCTGGAGGGCCTCTGCATTTCACCAGTGTATGAAAACTGTAATCTGCCACCACACAATTAAATAAAATCATGAATTGAAACAGGTCTTGACAGGTCATGCTCCTTAATGTATGCATTTTCATGCATGGTGTTCACAGGTGTTATTAAAAAGACCCCTGTATAATTCTGATCATTTAATACGTCAGTGTAAAGTAATTTCTTCAAATATTAAAAGAGCTGTAGATGTATGCAGTTTTAAAGGTGGTTATTTCTTTAACTTGATACAAATCTATAATTCTTTAATAGCTTTAGGTATCGATAGAAAAATAACCCAAAGAACTTCTAGACGTCGTGAGCCCTCGTTTCGATAGGCGTCTTTTGGGCCCTTTGCGGTCCTTACATGAATTAAGAGGTGACAGTCTCCCAGGAGCCGGTTTTGAGATAAATAGCCAAGTGTCATTTATGCACGCGATATTTATTGCTATGAGCTTGTGAGAAACTGTAGGATGTACATTTCCCCTGGGATTTTAGATGCCCAGAGAGTCTCCCATTCTACTGGGCAGCCGCTGTTGATATGACTGGCGTCTGGCCACGCAGTGCATGTCTGTTTTCTTTGAGACGACCCAAGGGACATTCTGAGAAACCATGAAGGAGGGGAGGTTCCAAGGGGCCATGTTTTTCTTCTAAATAAATCAACGTTGGTGTAATGAGTTGTAACGAATTGTGCGAATTTTCCTATTGAAAATCTTTCAACATTTCCCCCTCTCATTAAACCATTTGTGTGGAGCGTCGTTTTAAAAACTCTGATGCGAACACAGCCGTACAGTAATGGGCATAGGAACCTTTGTGGTCGTCCATGGGTCCAAGGGAAGCTTTTACCTGGCGCTCGCTAACCCTCACAGGATACCCCTTTCCCACAGGCTTGGCGCACTCACACTGACGTTCCCTTTTTTGTCGCAATCTCACACCACATCTTGCAACCTCTTGATCAAAAAGTGACATAATGCTTTTCATTTTTTCATATCCAGAAGCGCGTTATGTGCAATCAGTGTTTACAGCAGCATAATAAAATGCACTATAATGCCACATTGTGTGTATACATTAAACATGCCTCTGGGGGGGTGAATTTCATGCCAAAAGACTATGTTTTTTTGTGTGTAGCTGATTTCCAGCTCTGGGGCAAAAATGTGGCATTTGGCCGTGTGTGAGTGATGCTTTCCAGCCCTATGTGGGCTGTTTTAGTCATTTTCATTCCATGCCATTGGAAAATCATTTTAAATTCTTGTCTGAAAACACAGAAAAATTACTGTGAGGCTGCAGTTTAAACTAGATCCATACTGACATGCATCCTCTCTTTTAATAAAGCCAGATGTTTTGCCACCTCTGTTAGTTTAAGCATCCGAATAGAAAGGTGTGATCGCCATCCTTACTGTGTGCAGCCCGAACATCACGCTCTAGTCCTTGAGTGTCCCTTTATCTCCTGTCTGCTAGACCACAATGCATCACTGCCACAGCTATAATTTATGACATTAATGAGTTTGTCCACCTAGATTTAATTATTTCTTTGTTTGTTCGCCTAGGTCATAAAGTCCTTGAATAAAAGTGTTCAAAATCCTCAAGACTACAAAGCTTATATGCTTTACAGGGGAGGTACCATTTAATTTCTCTAGACAGGCTTTTCTTTAACATAGTTTACCGATGACAGGCCACCCTGAAAAATGGCAGTACGGCTGTAAGAGCTAACTATAGCTGCTTATTTTTGGGCAAAACGCTCCAGTGTCTGTTGGGATTTATTTTTTTTTCCTTTTAATATATGGTCAAATTAAAGTTTTGAAACATGGCAGGTTTTGCTGTGCATGCTGTGGGAGCCTGGTCGGTAACAGGGGAGAGGTGTAATGTGGTTAGGATGCTTGTCTGAGACGTGCACACGGAAGTCTAGCTTAGTGCTGTTTAGCCTCTGTGGAGATGCAGCAAATGAAGGTGATTTCAGTGGGCTTTCTCTCGCAGTGCTCGCCTGTCCAGGACCTGCTTCACTCTGCAAAATGAAATGGAAACACTCTGACAGGTTATGTGTAATAGAGACGGAAAAGACACCCATTTCCTCTTATGGTAATTCCACCAGCTGCCTTCGTTCTCTGGATGCCTTCCTCTCGCTCCGCCTCTTCGGCTATGTTTTCCCTCCAAGAATGATAAAAAAAAAAACTCTTTTATCGTTTATCTTCTTTTCTTTCCTAAAAAGTGGCCCAAAATTTGTCCTAAGAGCTGTGCAGGATTTTGTTTTGCTTCAGCGTGCTGTGAAGAAAACCCCGGGTAAACATTGGCGCTAAAGTACAACATAAATGCCTTAATCCTCAGTCGAAAGCGTTCAGCGTTGCCCAGACCTGTATCACCCCTAGAACAATGTTTGCCATTAAAGAGATCCCTTTATTTTAGCGAAAGACCCAGAGCATAACTGGCCATTTCTTTTCAATGTTTAATTATACTGTAATACATACAATCGTGTGCACCGGGTCTTTTGTGCTGTAGAATCATCAAAAGAGCATGATAACCATGCCTGTCCATACCTGCACCGCGCCATGTCTTGTTGAGACGTCTTTGCTTGGCAGATCAGTCAACATGGTGGCACAGTGACACCCTTGTTCATTCACCAAGTGGCCCAGTGACTATAAGCAGGTCTGCCATCTCAGGGGGACCCGGACACAGCCTTGGTGGGAGGGGTTGCGTGTCATGTGGACCGGGTTGGAGTGGGGTGACTACCTAATGTGTGTCAGGGGGGACATTAGTGATACATACATGAACATTAGTGATACATACATGAACATTAGTGATACATACATGAACATTAGTGATACATACATGATTATAGGAGACTGACCAATCTGCACACAGCAAGAACTCAGTGCTAAAGTGAAATCCAGGTCTTTCTAATTGAAATGGCAATTTACAAACCCTGTTCTAGCTTAGTGTCCCCCTGACATGGATTAGATGGTCACCTGAGGTTGGAGTAATTCTGTCCCAGGTCCAAGAAGTATGTGCAGTGGGCCTGACTGCAAGGGAAGGGAGGCCTTGTGCTCTCTGTCCTCCGCTGATGAGCCAATGAGTGGAAGTATCTGCTTGCCAGAGACTTCCCCTTGCTTATTGTTAATAAGGACTTTCTAATTGATTTGGAACAGGAAGCTAATATCTCCTCCAAGGGCCAGCTGCCCCACCACTGTACCTCCCCACGCCAGAGCCCATTAAAACCCACCGGCACAGGGAACAGGGATGTGATGTTAGCGGGCGCTCACTGCGCAGTGCTAACCAGGAGGTCGGTGCCCATTGGTTGATGAGGTCCTGCTGTGAGATGAGTGGCTGGGGAGACCCAGAGTGCAGTGTCTCTGAAAATATCTGCGGGTCATGTGACTGAGTTTGCTTGTAGCATGATGATAAAGTTTAGCAAGGTGAAGAGCATGAACATAAACTCTATAAGCTATTTCCAGGTGATGAACGAGATCTGTTCCATAAGTCTGTGTTTAAGTCAAACTTGTAGGTAAGCTGGAGAAATAACAATACAGGACATCCCATTATTATTATTATTATTATTATTATTATTATTATTAATAATAATAATAATTACTGTTGTTGTTCAATATTGTGCAGTAATAATACAAGTAACTACATACTGTACTGTACTGTGCTGTGCCTTGAGCCTACAAACCACTGAAGCTACACAATGTTTTCAGGAACGTCACAAAGTTGTGCATGCATTATTAATCTTTAACCCGAATATGTAATATGATAGGCTTTATGGCCGTCCGTTCATAAGTACGAGTTGTCCGTAAGTGGGATGTTGTTAACCCAGGGGCTGCATGTATATAACATAAAATGTGAACTCAGTGCTGATCTCACCTCCCATACGAAGCAAAAAGTTACTCCTGTCGCAGGTTTGACAGAAATGCTCTGCTTTGCGTTTGAATAACCCGGAGGTCGCTTTTGCAGAAGCAGGAACATAACGCGAAGCTGTTGTGGAGTCGTACGTTGATTTAACACAATATCGTCTGCCAAACGGAATTCCTCTAGAGGTTTCTTTACCAGGAACTTCAGGTTCAAACATAAGTTGTCACTGACGGCCGGCCAGGACGGAGGGATTAGCTGTGGGGCCGACTGGGAAGGAGAGATCTTAGCCAGCCCTGGAGTTTGCGTGAGTCCTGAAGTCTCTGCTCAGGTCTTATCCACAGCACGCATTGAATCTGACTGTATTCGGAATTGGTCCCCGTTACCGAAAAAGTGCACCCTGTAGTGTACCTGCCATTTTGTAGTGCTATTCAAATTCTCAACGGCAAAACTGACTCACTGTACAGTACCCACAATGCACTGAAATCTGTAGTGTACAGACAGTGTACACCATGGCTATTCAAATCACAGTCCTCAAGGTCCGAGCACTTGTGATTATCCAGCCTTCCTTTACCCATGAGCTGGACGTGAAACCTCTGGCCAATCAGAATCACTAATTATTAAACTTACTACCTGGGAGAGCTGAAAACAAGGTCCGGATTTGAAGAACCCTGGTATACACTAACATGCTCCTTGTATACCATAATGTAATATGCCAGTGATACCTGTTGTTAGCTGACAACCCATAATTCAAACAGGGTGGTGCAAGTAGGCAAATTTTTATATAAATGTGGCACATTATTATAAAATTTGAAAAATAACACAACTAAAATAGCAATTTCTGTAAAGAGTGAATTGACATTTCAAGTTTAATTTATTGATAATAAAAAAAAATTGAACAATTTTAAATGACAGGCCTAGACATCCATATCTTAATCATATTCATACATGTCCTGCATTAATTCTCTATATACTGAGCGACGTAGATTTTCCTATGCAGGGAATATTGAGTGAACAAGTGAACTATTTCAGATATGACCACAATATCCCAGTCCTGTTATTGCTTCTGTTAAATACCATTATTCCTCTTAGTATTATCATTGTGCTTGCACTGGTTGCTTGGTGATACTTTAATGCAGTGCATCCAGCATGGTTCACAACCTTACCCATTTATACAGCTGGGTGTTGTGTTACACTGCAAAGGGCTGGCATCCCATCCTGCGGCGTTTCCTGCCTTGTGCCCATAACTTCCAGGATAGACTCTGGTCCCTCATGATGGTACAGAAAATGGATGGATGGATGGATGGATGGACACCACGCCTCCAGAGCTCTTGTGTGTCACTGCCCTGCAGTGGCCTGGCATCCTGCCCGGGTTATACCCCTCATCACGCCCCATATCACCAGGAGTTATTCTGGAAAAGCAGTTGGAAAGTTAAAACGCTACATGGGTCATAGGACAGATATATTAACTTTTGTTAAATTGCCTGGCTAGATTATAGGTATATTGTATGTAAGTAATGAATGAGAATACAGATTTATTTATTAAAGCAATAGATTTGATACACTGTACCATTACATGGACTTATTAGAGTGATTTTTATGTAGTTTGTGCTGGCCATTTTGTCCATTCACTTCACTTCACTTCAAAATTCAATTCACTTCAAAATTCAATTCAATTCAATTCAATTTTAATAGTAAAACACTTCACATTATCCCTCTCCAAAGCCCCCAGAAAGCAAGCCAGAGGTGACAGTGCCAAGGAAAAACTCCATAGTACGGAGGAACCAGACTCAAAGGGGAGCCCATCCACTTTGGGCTCGCAGAGGAAGTACTGATTTATACGCTCCAATTTGTTAAGCCCAGCTGTGAATGCAGAATCACTGGCAGGATGGCAGGCAGGAGAGACGTCACTGGCAGGACGGCAAGCAGGAGAGACGTCACAGACAGGACGGCAGGCAAGATGTCATTGTATTATGACACATGGATATTTTAAGATTGTACTTCACATTATTCAATAAATTTATTGTGCATTAGCATGTTGACATTAACGTTCATATTTATACACCACTTAACCCTTTCTGCTATATCCATTTACGGTAGTCGTAGGGTTAATTAGCCCGAGGTTAATGCTGCTCTTCATTGGTGTCATGTTCTGTCAATGTTGAGGTGTAACGAGGTTGCACACCTACCGTGTTGGTTAGTGTGAACGTTACAGAGGTTACTTCAACACACTTGTAGCAACACTAAAATGGCAAATGGGTGTTTATTTCAGTAATTGATACTTATACTGTAGATAAAGGTGACCATTGGAATTCTGGGATCTATTAAAAGATTTTAATTTGGATTTGATACCAAACTTTTAAACAACCCTATGGGGTAAACCTCTCAGTGGAGGAAAATGCTATGTAATTGCATATCCAAATAATTGTGAAGGACAACAGCTGTTCACTTGTAAAACTGAATGGATTCTATATTATTATATGGATCTAGCCACCCATGTTAAACAAACTCATAGCCAACTGGGATTACACAGCAGACAAATGATTTACTCCTTGCAGGGTCATGCAGCTTAATGACGACATTCTTCCCAAACAGCATAAATATAGGTGCAATTTCAATCCTGAAATCAAAACTAAACTGAAACTGACTCAGAATTATTCCCATTTCTGCACAACCTTGAGTAAGATAGCCAATGCTAACAAAATTCCGGCACTTGCATTGTTCCCACTGCTTCAGAATTCTCTGTGGATTATTACTGTGAATTTCTCTCAGACTGAATATTACTGTGGACTTTCTTTTTGGATTTTGCTGGATTACCCTTACTGAACGGGTTGCTTTGGACTTACTTCCTTTCCCCGTTGAGTCACCCTGTTGTTTTGATAGTTATGTCTGTCGTCTACCTGCCTGCCCTATTGCTGGTTCAACAAATCTTACGTTTGTGTTTTTATGGTTACGTCTGTGCTCGTGCTCCACTGCCAGTCTTGACAAGCAGTCACAAAGTGACCTTATTTGCATGTGATGCAAAGCGTGTCACCAGCGACCCATTAGGTCTTAAATTATATCAAACATTTATCGAGCATTTGTTATATTGACATCGAGGGATATTATATTGGGAAAATTATCATCACCATTTTATCGCCCAGCCCAAGCTCAGACTGTACATGACCCCTTGAACTAAGGAAGCGCAAGGCTTTAAGACTATTCTCAAACTAAAAAAAACATACTGCAGCAAGATTTGCTTCACTTTTAGAAGTTAACACTCTGAACTGAAAATATTTTAGGTCCTCTTGAGTTTACATAAGACTCATATTGTTTTGCTTTGATTTGATTCTTGGCTGAAGTCACTTAATTTCCCTAAAATCAATTTAGGAAAGGGAACATGTCCTTTTATTTTCCAGAATTCAAGGTAAAAAAAGACAACCACAGACATGTCCAACTATGGTGAGGGCCTTTTGGAGACGCAGGCGGGTTTTCTCTAACCTGGCTGACGGTGTCGGGCTGTTCTCTGTAAGGCTGCGGCCTTCACTTGTCCGCAGTAACAAGTCAACCCCTTGCATGCCTCTGGTACATTCTGGCTTTTATCCAGACCAAATTAAATGTGATGTTGGACACGCATTTTCGTAAGTGTAAAAAACCATCTTGGTCCACAGATATTTTTGTCATTCGCACAAAACTTGTACATGTGGACGCTTAATTCCTTTTAAGCAAAAAACAGAAATCAGAAGCTAATGATCCAAAAAAACTTTCCTGCTCTGTGGTTTTAGGACCCTCGTCGCTGATGATTACAGAATACACACATCCGCCATCCAATTAACTATACCATATGCTAAGATGCTAAAATAGCATGGGGGAATGAATACTTTGGTCATTTTTGTTTGCTACATATGAGGGGCTTAATTATGAAGATTAATTGTAATGGGGGACATCTTCACTGGGATGGGAATACAGACACCATGCTGGAGAAGTGAATGAGACGCCCTTGAAATGCCGGGGCGTTGAGAACATGGACAGCGAGGTCGCCTTCGTGTTATTTGTGGACAGGTGCTGTGATTGTGTTTTCACTCTACAGGGTTTTACCTTCTGTGTTACACTGACAGGGCACGTGCACAGGTAACTTCCGAAACATTTTTCCTCATCCAAACTATTAGCAGTCTAAGAAACTTAGAAAATTGCTTAGACCAGCAGGCCTGTGTACGCTACAGTTCAGAGGGAAAGTTTTCAAAATGTTTGCACCTGTTCTTGTTTGTCATATTCTTTTATATATACTGTATTAATCCCAGAGAGGAAATTTGTT
>JAODLC010000065.1:24992649-25025600 GCA_026781145.1 Hippopotamyrus pictus | reverse complement strand
ACCAACCAGTTGAGTATAAAGAGTCACAGTCACAGAGTACTCAACTGGTTGGTTGATACAAAATCCTGGTTTGGATTTTACTTTCTGGACCTGAAATGTCCACCTATGGCAATTGGATTGTAAGAACACTAAGAAAACTACACTGCTTCATTCCACACAGAATACTTATTCCTGAATGACTCATCACATAATATTACCCACATGCTTCATATATGTCACCCAGTGTGACGGGAATGTTTATTATTTTGCATTAGCCACTTGCACCACTGTGTGAGGATTTTTTGGGACTCGAACCCATCCCTAAGCCCAGGTGTGGGCCCTGCTTGGTGTCAAGGCAGAAGCCCACCTGCATGAGCTCGTTGGAATCAATCAGATTGTTCTCCAGCATTTCCTGGGTCAGGCAGCCCATAGTGCTGTAGAATTCGTCTGCACTCTGACAGTACTCGATCCGCCTAGCAGAGGGGAGAGTGAATCAGCACCGTACGGCTTCACAGGGCTGGATACCAGAACCCACGTCGAACCACTTCTTTATGATGTTGCAGTTACACAGACATGGAGCATGTTCCCATGGTGACGAGCATGAGACTGAAGAAAGAACATCCATCTGTCTGTACGAGTCTTACATAGAGAATCCTTCAAATCACCATTTCAAGATTTGACAGCAGCATAGTGGGAGCTTTTCCAGAACAACCTTCTCTCTCCTTTGTAACTATCAGCATATGAACAATGTCAAAACGGACAACTTTAACTAGTCTCAGATCACACTGGACAGAAGAACACTCCAGGAATTCTGTATACCAGTTGTCTCCTGAGCCCAATGAATACAGGCTACATGGTCACTTAACCTTAAAGAGATTTTCCTCTCACCGGGAATCAAACCCGCACCGCCTGGCACAATCAGGTCTATGCAACGCTGTGCTTGCTGTCTGGAGCGGCTGCCACAGGTTGGGCGCAACCCTACTCACTCGGCCAGCTTCACCCAGATGGCCAGCGCCACACGCAGGAGCACCTCCGAGCCCTCAAAGAAGACCGAGTCCCAGATCTTCAGCACTGTATGGTGGGGCAGGCAGGTGGCAAACAGGGTGAGGAACCACTGCATAGTGAAGACGTTGGTCAGCGGTGGCTCGTAGCTCCCTGGTGCAGGAAACCGGAGGGGAAAGGTCATAGGGCATAGGTCATGGGTGAAAGGTTGTGGGGGGAGAGCACAAACGATGGTTTTCAATATGCATACTTGTCCGTACTTGTGTTCTCGTGTACCCGTTTTACGTCGTCTTCCATTACCAAAGACCAGTTCCAATACTCAAGAACAGGAGTACAGAGGACAGTATAAATCCCCAGCTGTCATTCTTGCCCTGCCCCCAAATATCAAGGAACAATCGAATGCATCCTCGCCAAAGGAGACCATGATTCATTACACCCCAAGTTCGTTCTTGGGAGGCAAGTTAGCAGGACTGCTCTTGCCAAGTTCACAAGTACGATCTTCACGTTCTTGGTATTGAGAAACACCCCAAGCCAGTGACGTGTTCACTACTGAGCTGTAGGCCGCTGTACTGAGCTTCAGGTGATGGTACCTTACTTGAGACGCAGCTGAAAAAGAGAGACCAAGTTTTGCTCACCTCCACCCTTGCGGTTGGCTGCCTTCTGGAGGTACTGCAGGTGCTGAGAGAGCTCTGGCAGCTTCAGCCTCAGCAAGTCCCTGAACACCGCCATGTCCACGGACAGCGCACGGAGGTTGTTGGCGAAGTAGCTGTCAGGAAGCACCTTGTCTATCAGGTAGATCATCACCTGCACAGGTGCAAATAAAAACAGGCTCGCTGCTCACGCCTTAAGTCTTGCAGTCAACACAGCTCAAAAATGCCTTGACTTCTGGTGAAGCTGTACCTTCAGAGCGTCCCCTTCATTTCCTTCAGTGACCTCAAGAATAAGAGCCGCCAGTACATTGAACCCTTGACAGTAACCGACATTCTTGTTCCAACGTGCATAGGCCAGCAACACTCGCTTCAGGACCACCCTGTCCTGCTCCCCCTCTTGGCCACAATAGGAACTGCATCCTGTCCGGTGAAGGTCCTGACGAATCAAAAAAGTCCACGTCACGTAATGCAAGTCTGCTTCTTCTTGCATAAAGCCAGTTAATGAGTCCATCCACTCTCTGATGTTCAGAACAGATAGACAGGGCAATGACTGACACTACGGAACAAC
Source organism: Hippopotamyrus pictus (assembly GCA_026781145.1). NCBI lineage: Eukaryota > Metazoa > Chordata > Actinopteri > Osteoglossiformes > Mormyridae > Hippopotamyrus > Hippopotamyrus pictus. The sequence goes on along the minus strand of JAODLC010000065.1, from coordinate 25,023,401 downwards.
AGCCAGAGGTACAGAGGCAGAGCGGAAGACCCGAGATAGAAAGCTGGACCGCTTTCCGCTCACGCAGTGGTTCGGCACTCTGCATAAGTGCATGCGTGGCAGAAACAGCACAGGTCTTCACTTTTTCCATTACGCGCTCAGTGTTGACAGAGCGGCATGAGCAAACATCCCGATACTGATATTCTCCATTACAAACACGCCTTTGGCTGGAGCCAAGAATCTACTGTAATTATCCATCTAAGAGGATAAAGGTCGGTCTGATGCATAAAAAGGGGACAGGCTAGGAAGGACAGTGTGAGGTCTTAAATTGCTTCAGAGGTAGCAAATGAATGTGATATATGGACAAAGCTACTGAATGCTGGCTGATTTTTATTAATAAATGAAGAATTAAACAATTACTGTGTAAATATGTTGAAAAATAAATGATTTACTACATGGACGCGAGTAAAATTTGAACTGCACAAAATTTTAACAGCCTATATGACAGACATAAACCCAGAAACAATCAACCACTTATAAAAATGGCTCATTAGACAGGCATCTTTTCCAGGCCAGTCAGGTGTCAGAGCCCCGTTCCTTGCCTTGACGATCTGGATGCCCAGTGAGTCGTCGTCTGGGTTACTGCGGTCATTAAAGGCAAACCTCAGGGTCTTCTCCCAGTCGATGGAGATGCTGTGGAGGTACTGATCAGTCAAAGTCAGCCACACCTGGAGAAAAATGCATTATTATATATAATGCTGAAAATAAAATTCCACAGTATTGGCTTGTTTTTAAAAATATATATATTATAATAATAATCACAATTCATTACTACACTAGTTTACTAGTTCAGCTGAATTTCTAGGAATTGACTAAGAATTCAATTTGGTGTTACATTGCAATTGCAACTTTAAAAATACCAAAAAAAAAAAAAAAACACCAAAATTTCCACTTGAAAGCAAAGGAGGGGCAGGTGACGTTACCCTTTTTCTCCACTCCTTGGGGATGCCAGTGGGCAGTCTGGCCACAGCCTTGAGGGCATCGAACCACTGTGAGACACAAGTCACATGACACTCCACACTCTGTCGTCAACCACCTGCTCCACTCACATCAGCTCTATCCCACAGCTTCTCAATTTCAAACACAGTGCGGCATAAAAAAAAAGCCTGCAAGCCGTTCAGCTTCACAGACAAGGAGTGCAGGAGCATCGTATTAAAACTACTCACCTGCTGGAAGCCATTTTTACCCAGGGATGGTTCAAGGGTAAACTTCAGCCTCGTGTCCACCCCTGATTAACCAAGTGAAAAAATACACAAATTAGAACACAACTGAAGGGGTATTGGTTTGGTTCACCCACCCAGTGTCAAATTTAGTACCCCTTGTAACCTTGACTTGTAGTCATCAAAAAAAAGGCAACCAAAAATATTCAATTCGCCAGCTCCGTTTGAAATGTCAAACAAGGTAAGAAAGACCAGAAATTGACATTAGAAGCGCTACCGTTCCATCGCCCTAAGGCATAGTGTCTTTACTGGGAAGCGATTACGTCATGCACTTTTATGAAAGGACGGACCCCCCACCATTGCCCGTTGAAATATAACCAGGTAGCGGGCATATTTTTCCAACAAAAAAAAAAAAAAGAAAACAGATAAGAGGAAGTTATTTTGACTATGAGTTATTTAAAATAAGACAATAAGAGAACGGACAATATTCGCTGACACAAAATGTCAAGCCGCTGTTCCGCGCTGCGTGGTGCTGATTTCGTACTTCCGCTCTCTGACAACAAAGTGTGCTGCACGTACATGGAGGCCAGATCAAATACCAAAAAAATCAAAACAACACACATCCACCTTAATGTTCATCTGCCAAGCTTTCAGTAACGAGCCCCTCACTACAAGATACAGATTCGGTGATAACGAAGCACCGGCCGGCCTCCTGCAGCAGCAGCCATCGCGGAGCTCTGTGGCAGCGATAACACGGTGCCGCCTTAAATTTAGCCCTCACACGGATTAGATCTTAAACAGTTTAACTTTTAAACAAACTATAATAACCTGCACCCGCATACGTCATGACGCCTCGTCGGACCGGCTCACGAAACCCCCGGTTATGCCTTCCACCATGTTTCCTGCAAGCCCTTTCATTTCTCTTTGAATATTTAGGATAAAAGGGATTAAACGATTACAGCCCTGGAAGGGAGTCCTCCTACTTCCTGAAAAGCTTACAATAAAATAGCGTTAAACGACGCATGAATAAATGCCGGTTATTATTACATAGAGTAATAATAATTACATAGAGTAATAATAACCGTACTGAGTTATTACTCGGAATACTAGAGTACAGTTAATATTACATAGGCTATTTAAAGTCGATAGCCGTGAAGTGGTAAACCACGGTGACAAGGGGGACTACAAAAGAAAACATCAATCTGAGTACACTTAAATTAAAAACAACCGAGGAGACTTAACACATCCAGTTTATATCAACCATATAAATTGATTCAGAATAATAAGACTTGGGTTCGCAATGACGTGCAGCGCACATCCCCTTTCTGAATAAAGGGTGATCACTCCACTCGTTATCAGTAACCAAAGAGGCATGGAGGCATCGCGCCCAGATCACCTGGCTCCAAGGTGCACAGCAGGCGAGGAGCGCTCCTGGAGATGCAGCTGCGCTTCTTCAGGACATTGCTGATGATGTTACCGACGCCTCCGGCGGTCTGCCGCTTCACACAGACCCGAGACCTTTTAGAGGCGGCGAGCCTGTCTTGCTTCATTGAGAAAAATCCAGGGCGATGAAATCAAAATCAAACGAACGTGCCTGAACCAGTAACCGAATTTCTGTTTGTTATTGTTCACTGTTTGGCAACAGTCCCCAATAGTCTCCGGTATCCCCCTCCACACTTGCACAAAGAGATATTAATTGTTCTTTAGAAGGGTGGCAGCAATCACTTGGTCGACTGCTTCATGCATCTCAGCGACTGAATCCGTGGTTCGCTCCTCGCAAAATAAAATTATTTACGATCGCTGAATATTTCAGCTTCGAGTGCCGCACAAGGGCGGCATTCTGCATCCTGCGTTACAAAAGCGATATATACATCCAATGCAGGCGTAGCGACGAGGTCATCCGAGCTCCCAGCGGACCATCCGCAGTCTGCAATGCAACTGCTGCAGCGGGACCCCGCTCACACCCACACGCGCGGCGTCACGGCTCCACACCTCCGTTAACGGCGGCTGCGGAAGGGAGCGGCAAGCGGGCAGTATCTCCCAAACGTTTAGCCAGGAACGGATGCAGTTAACTGGTATCTAAAATACTGTCAAGTGGCTGAATGACGACTACAAGGCTAAATTACCACTTTTGTTATAAAGACAGGTAATGGCAAACTTGCTAATTTTCAGAATTTAACACACCGTAACGTGTTTAATGTGTTGAAATGTTTCAGGTTTCAACCAAGTCAGAATAAAAATTACTTTGTATTGCTTTTTCAAAACAAGCATGACGAATCACTTTGTGGTAAAACGGAAAATGCTACGAAAAATTACCTCCTTAATGCCCAGAAATTAATAAATTAGTTTAAGGGAAAGAACATTATATACACACTTAATACTCCTGCCACGGCCGTTAATATTTTTGCATAAATATTCATAGCAGTAAGGCAGAATATACATGGCAGAGAAAAGACGGTTAAGGGTGTCTAATTTAATACATATCTAATCACATCTGGGTGTAAGCTTTCCTCATTATAATAAAAAACCATAACACTGAACAATTCGCATTCACAACAACATGCTTCCTCAGGGTTTGGTGCTGTGAATACCATACCTGTTTGATTCCTGCTACCAGGCTGCATGTGGATTCAAAAAAAAAAAAACATGAATAAGCAAACCACAGTGACTGACCATAGATCTGGGTCACCCAAGCTAGTATGCTATTGCACAATATGGCGACATTTCAATTGTGTTTTGTTTTAAGGTTAACTTTTCTTTTCAGATTTTCATAAAAATTGAAAGCGCAAACACAGTGCCATCACGTCCCTCCCAATTTGTCCATCTGTAGAGAACAATTTGTCCAGTGAGAACAATTTGTCCAATGGCAGAGAACCAACTGTGAATACAGGAGCTCTACAGGCACCTAGAAGCAGGCCGTGAACGTTGTGGAATTTAAATATAATCTCAAATGGTTTCCCTGCTTATAGAAATGACTAGAATGTAAGCCAGCGTATCAAACGCAGCTGTGCACTTTTACATTTTAAGGGTGCATAACAACAACAGTACCTTAAGTTTTATAAAATGATCATTTAACATTTGCACAATTGTTTAATAACAGTTCTCCAGGAACTTACTTTATTCAGCAGCTATTGAGTTGTTCGCCCACCATAAGATTCTAGCCTTGAGTACTGTCACTTAGTACTGTTACTGAGTCTTAGTGTCACTTAGTACTGTTACTGAGTCTTAGTGTCACTTAGTACCGGTACTGAGTCTTAACACTCTTTAGTGGCAGCAAAAATAAAAAAATAAAAATCATACAGGCACACTCCTTTTGTCAGGCTAACGGTTAAATGAACTTCTGGGCCAAAATGTACAGATTGAATCAGACATTTTACTACAGCTCCACAGGCAAGAGGTGAAACTTCTTTTCAGTGCATGTTAAACGTTAAGAAGGAATAAATGAATAAATCAGGAAAAAGTCTATATGAACTTTAACTGGTACTACTGGGCAGGAACCACTGATGCAAAGCCTCATTCTAATCAGTCTATGTAATGTGTATATATACCAATGAACACGGTTTGCAAAAAACAAGGCATCATCTACATTATTATGCTGCATTAGAGCAGCTGGGCCTCATACAGAATACTAGAGAACTCTAATGCTCATTTGCAGATTTATCAAATACATTTACAGTTGCACTTCATATTTTGACGCTCTGTCCCATTTTCACAATTTCCCCGGGGAATGCACAACAGGACCGGAGAAATTAGACATCTTTAATGTGACTAAATCCATGGGCAGCGTTATGTCCGACAGCCCCAAGTATTTTAGCCCCGATACCAGCCCTCCTTCAAAAAAATAAATAAATAAAATAAAGCCCCAGGTAAACTTAACTTGGCCCCTGATCGTTTCAATAGCTATAAACTTCCCTGAATAAATCTGTAGACCGAAATTTGACCACTGGGAGGAAATATTACAAATTGTATTACAAAATGGGGAGATCATAAAATGTATATGTATGCTTCAGGGAGCCCATTAAGTAGTGAACAGGCTAAAAAGACCAACATTTGTCCCAGTCTGACTTGTAACCAGAAATACTGACTCACATCATACTATATCCCGATGCATATATGATTTATGGGAGAGGCAATGACTATTACTAATCAAGCAATAATTTTTGATTTTGCTACAAAATGAAGCCAAATACTATCCTGAAGTGCATGAGATCACCTGCTCATCACACACACAGCTATAACAAATTAAAGCAAAACACCACGTTTTAACATTGCGTTAATGATTAGAAGTCAATTTCTGAAATTCCTGTTTCCATTTCCCGTCTCGTCAAACGTTTTAAAATCGACACTTTCAGTTTTACTCTTAAATGAATTCACACACAGGACTGAAAACCAGGCTGACAATCCCCAGCTGCATATCTAAACCCTCCCAGCGTCCAGACTACATCCACACTTGACAGTGAGCGTGCAATTCACATACTCCTTCCAGTAACACAACAAAACTAACACCGTCACAGCCTCACAGGTGTTCACTATTTGCATCACTAGAGGAGTAACAACTGAAGAGCATAGCGAAGAAGGATCAAACCATGCTCTTACATCTTTTTGGAGACACGGCTTGCAGGCAGGCGGTCACAATGTCGCATTTCTTCTGCACCTTGTTATGCAGTCGGTCCTTCCTCTTCAGTTGGCGGACTAACTTGGCAGATTGAATCCCGATGCGATACTTCACCTCATAGATAATCGACTTAAGCTCCTCGGGGTCTGCGGGGGGAGAGGAGCAGTCCAACGTTACTGTCCACGGTCCGGAGTGTATTACAGTTATACTCTTGCATGAGCTGACATAGTGACTAATTGTTACCGCAAGGCAGCAAAAAAGTCAAAAGCACATTTTGGGTAAAATAACAGCCCACATACATTTCCTGGCGTTCTTATCAAAGATAATACCGTATATTGTCTTTGCCACTAAAATATGCAGAACACTGCATGCCTTAACAGTGATATTTATACCAAAGCAGCAGGTCAATTGCATGTTGCAAATATATTCTGTAAAAAAATAGCGCTTAAAGGGAGGAGGGGGGGGGTCGTTTTTGTGGGGAAAACCAACTATTCGATCGCACCTTTTTGAGCCAGGTACTTCATCTGATACCGGCCAGTGTGCTTCTCCTGCAGCTCCTGGAGGAAAGTGGAGCCGGAATTACTTCTTCCCAAGAAGGCGTCGGAACTGGAGGCTTCGGTAGAGCTGTCCATGCTGTCTGCGCTCCTCTTATAGCAGCCATCGTAGGTGTCATAAAGCTCCACCAAAAGGCAGTCCAAAATAGATGCTCTGGACAGGCATCGGGGCTCATCCCCCACGGTTTCGCCATTCCCGAGACTCGAGCTCACGGAGCCGCCAGGGGTCCTGGCGTTTGTAGGAACCTGGCTGGCCGGCTGCGCGGTGACCTCGTCGGCGGTTCTCTCCAAGGCGCTTTCCCCGGGCTGACCTACGTGGCCCGACACTGCCCACTGACCAAATAAAGGGAGCCCGTCCGAGTACGACGTGGCCAGGTTGACAAAAACGCCGCTCTCCTCCTCGGAAAGGATCTCACCTTCGCATATGTCAATTTCCAAAAGTTCGCCCTCCCCTACTTCTGCCTGAGACGCCATGTCCCCAGTATCTCCCCGGCTTTAACTTGAGACGAGCCCAGTTTAGTATAGTTTCGGGACCAGGATAACACCCCATGAGTGTTTACAGCACCATAATAAGTGCACAGGTACACCGAGCGCCCGAAGAGGCTGCGAGCGGAGCCGAGCAGGTCCGTATCCTGGTGCATTCCATTCCACTCCTCCGAGAGGTTGGGCTCTTTCGCTTAAGGCTTCTCTTCCCTTCTTTTCCTTCCCTTCTCAAACTCCGACGGCTAGGCGTACTCCCCTCCTGGGGGTGAATAGTACAGTCTGGGCTGAAACTTTTCTGCGGGTTAGACGCCACTGCCAACAGGTGCGACTGTCTTCATTGAACGTGGGAGTATGCCGCCATAGGTCGATATAGATTCCATTCTGTCGATTGCAGGAATTTGATTTAGCTTAGTTTTTGGGAGCTCCGTGGATGTTTTTTAATATTTTAAATTGCAAAATTAACTAGCTCCTTAACAATAGAACAGAAATGTTGCTAGGATTAAAACATTTGGTAAACTTAAAAACATTTGTGTGACTCTTCTGTAACATTTAAATAAAATATTTTTATAACAATTTAAAACATCTTAAATTGTTTTAAGTAGTTTACCATCAATCCCTCATCCATTTAAATAGATTATTCAGCAAGTACGCGTAGTAAATCAGTTAATATATAATGGCTCCGATTTTATTTTGAATAAGATATGTAGAGACAGGTTGTGTGGTGAAACTAATTTTCATAATTAAATGGCACCAGAAATTCCGTTCTCAATACTATTCAGTCCGTTTTCACCACATTCATGATCTCTCTCCCCCCCCCCCTCCGCTTGTATTTGTAATGGATTTTTCACAGCAGTATTGTGATACTCTGCACAATTCAAGCGGTTTATATTACTAGAAATCAGCTTATTGTAAAGACATGATAGTAAATGACATTAAATTCATGAACATGAATGCAGTTGTATGCTCAGAAATGTTATTTTTTTATATAAACAATACTGCACAAAAAATACGAAACACAGTATGACCTAGTCCTAAACCCTTCTAAGTAACTGCGTGCTAAGGCTGAACCCAATGTAATAAGGTGCGTTTATACACATATATTTATGGCCGAAGGCGCGGTATTGGGCGTCAGGTTACTCGATTGACACAATAATCCACCAATCATAAGAAAAAACATCGAGCTCATTCAGGGCTGCTGCGAGCCCAGTTCTGTCAGCTGACCGGGTCTTCCGCTGTCAAGCAACACATGACATCAGGAAAGCGCTGTGTGCAGTTCAGGGTTGTTTTCGCTGCTGTTCATTTAAAGGCATCTGTTTTCCACAAAATTTCAACCTTGTGTAAATCTAGAGAGCATTTTCGCGGACACGACTTGGCCGTCCGGTAATTTGCTGCGAAGATGAGTCTTTACAGATATTTTCGACTGTTGCACTGTACCCTGATCTGCGTCACTTTATTGTTCAGTAGCACGGTAGTTCTTGCAAAGTCTCGAAGACCGAATATAGTTTTGATCTTGACCGATGACTTGGATATTGCAATCGGTGGCATGGTAAGGCTAGTTATACTTGGTATTTTTGCTTTTGTTTCTGCGTTTTTGTTTGTCGTTTCTGAGCAAATACAACAGAATTACATAAGAATTTGCTGTATACAAAACAAAAATCTTCTGATGTAAACAGTATCTAATTTTTACCTTAACATTTTTTAATTCAGCTGCAAGACGACCTAATCCAACTTTAACAATCAAAAAGGCCGAACGTTTCTATAATCAGCAGATTCTCTAAGTAATGCTGGCGAATCTTTAGATAATTGACATTGCTTAAAATCCTGTAAACGTCTCCCCTGCATGAAACTGTGGGAAAACTATGTTCTGTCCATATTTAATCCGGTTCTTTTCGCGTAAGGCCTACCACTCACATCACATAGATTTTCGATCTTTATCCTGGAGATGCAGAGTGAGCATGCTTGTCTTTCTAGCTGACGGTCACGTTTTTTGCATAATTAAACCGATTTGGTATATCACCACAGTATCCAGCTATGTTAGCTTTCACAGCAAACTGCAATTAATGTGTTTTAACCTATTTTAATGTCCTACCCCCTTTTCTACAGATTCCACTCAATAAGCTGAAAAAGTTGATTGGGGATGCAGGAATATCCTTTACCAATGCTGTAAGTTCACATTTCATCATAGGGAAGATTAATACCCTTTCAAAATTCAGTTTCAAACTGTACTGACTGCAGTGCATTGATTAACATTTACCAATTAATTCTGGTAGGATTCAAAGACTTTTTTTTTTGGTCAGGGATGTCAGATTTGTTGATTGTTGAAATGTATTGAAATCCTTTGCAGTTGATTGAATTCTCTAATCTTGTGAACAAAAAATAACTTTTTTTGAAAACAATATCGACAGTTTAAATGTTTTGACTCATCCATCCAGCTAACCCATTTAATGACCCAGCTGACCCATCCAAACGCTCTGCCAGTTTTTCTCAGAATGCGATGACCAAAATTAAAACTGCCTACTTAGAAAAAAATCCCTTAAAATAGAATTAAAGCAGTAATGTACTTTTTTGCATTAGGTCCCCAAAATGTGTATGTACAGTATGTACTTATATGGTAGCTTTTAGCTAATTTCCAGTCTATTTTTAACTGATACAAAAATAGCAGTTGTAAGAGACCCCCTCCAATGTGCCTCCAAGGAGTTCCACCTTTGGGCCTCTGTGTCCAGAACCAGGACAAATGCAGAAGCCAGCAGGATGGGCAGCCTAGCCGTCTGGTGACACTAAATGATGGTAAATGCTGGAGGATCTGTACTGGATCCCCTGGGTCAGCCCTTCTCTTCACTCTGCTCCAGTTCGTGGCCAGCCCTCTCTGCTGTCCCAGTCGCGCCAGCATCCTAACGGGGAAGTACCCTCACAACCACCATGTGATCAACAACACCTTGGAGGGCAACTGCAGCAGCCGGGCCTGGCAGAAGACCCAGGAGCCGACGGCGTTCCCCGCCCTGCTGCAGAAGTACGCTGGCTACCAGACCTTCTTTGCTGGGAAGTACCTGAATGAGGTGGGAACTCGTTTCTGGGGTGTTTCTCAGAAAATGGTCTTTTGAACACCATAATTAAGCCAACACACTAATTGTGGTTTCATCAGTCTCTGCTGAATCAGTTTGACGCCCAAAGGGAGGATATGAGATGTTGTAATGTGAGCTACAGTTAAAAGTATTAAATCACTTAAGATCAGTGCAGTGCATTTTTAGTCTAAAAAAGAAAAGGAAATTGAGGAATGTAAAGTGAAATAAGACTGCAAAATGGGAATATTCATAAGAAGAGCAAGATGTTCTATTTATGCACAGTCATCTGTCCTAATTAAAACCAGGAATTATCACATGACTGCAGCAGTAATGTTTATTGAGCTTTTGCTTTCCATTACAGTCTTTCTGTTGCTTGCAGTTCATCAAACCAAATGACTAGTGGGCTGTACCCCAAACTGTTATTGATTGGTTAACACCCCCAGTTAATTACCTCATTTTAAAAACATATGGCCAACATTTAAGAAATGCTTCCTGTGTCCTGGACTGTGCTAATGTCCCGTGTCTGTTGACCTGGTGCAGTATGGGACAGCAGAAGCTGGTGGTGTGGAACACGTGCCACCAGGCTGGGATTACTGGTTTGCCCTGGTAGGTGTCCCTGTCACTCGTATCCATGACATCACACAGTTATGCACACAGAGCATTATGTACTATTAATCACCTAGAGCTTTTTTGACTTGCTTTTTTTTTTACAACTCGTATTGTCATGAATGTCTTGCAAGTAGCATTGACTGATAATGATTCAGCTTGCAAATTTTATTAATCAGTTTTAATTTAATTCATATTTTTGTTTTAATGTTTATATGATTTGGTCACATTTAGGTAACGCTACAACAAAATCCTGTTCATGTCTGAGACAAGATGACTATATCTTAGGTTAACTTTCTAAACATATTACTGCAGAAAAATAGATGAAGTGTAACATTAAACGATCTCATCCAGTTGCTCTACCTGCATAAAATCTGAGTGGACATCATATCTGTCCATAAAAGGCAAACATTCTCCCTTCCTTGGAGGACTGTGGTCAAGGTTGAATAAGCACATAAATTTGAAGCTAAAAATGGATTTGGTTTCTCTGGCATGGAAACCAAAGATTTGAAAGGAACAGTCACTGTACAGGCAATAATATATCTTTTTTTTTTCTTGTCGTTTTTGACAAATAAAAACCTTATTTCAGCAACTTTGAAATTTCAGCTGCAGGGAAACATTCTTGTGTGTTTTTTCTAGATTCTTGATGCCAGTACTCAGTGGTCCTTTAAGATTATAAGATGACCTTGTGCTACCTGGACCAGCGTTGAATTTCCATTTTTTTTTACCCCACAGTTTTGGCAGCTATATCACCCTGTTGCATGTTGAGAAAAATTTCCATCTTTCCTCCAGGTCTCACAATTGATTTTTTAAAAACAAAACCAATGACGGAAACTAAGACTGCCTGTAGCATCACTCAAAGCTGTGCTCTCACCTCAAATCAGCTTATCTTCTGTGGTTCTTAGTGTGAATGCCAAATTGTGAATGGTAGATGATGACTTGCGTATCCACTCCTGCCTGCATTATACACACTTGTGTAATGTATGTTAATTTCCAACGCGTCACCCCTCTATATTGTGATTTCAGGAGAAAAACTCTAAGTACTATAACTACACTCTGTCGGTGAACGGCAGACCACAGAAGCATGGGCATAACTACAGTGAAGACTACCTGACTGATGTGTTGGTAAGTGCTGACGGTGTTATGGTCGACGTCTCGGGCATCCTGAATATGCATAGCCCGCTATGGATCTCAGTCCTGACCAAATGCAGCTGATGGGAGTTTTACTTGCATAAAGATGTCCTGAGGGCAGAATGGAAAAAGATTGGTTCTGAGAGAGAACCTGTTTGTAAATCAGATTGTAGAAGAGGTGGGTCCAAACGACTAGAGGAGGCAGTACCAACCAATCAGATGTCTTGGTCCCACATCCTCTACAATCTGATTGGTTGAGAGAGAGAGCCAAATATTTTTTGTTTTGCCCTCAGAACATTTTTCTCTAAGTAAAACTCCCACGAGCCCATATGCAGTCTGGGCAATGTTGTCTTTCTGTGGTGTCCTATCCAGTTATGCGACCAGAATGTCCCTTAGTAGAATGTCCTCTTTGGACTGTGCCCTTTCAGGCCAATGCCTCTCTGGAGTTCCTCCAGTACAAGTCCAACTATAGGCCCTTCTTCATGATGATCTCCACGCCTGCCCCACACTCTCCATGGACTGCTGCCCCACAGTACGAGAGCAGCTTCCCTGATGTTAAGGCCCCACGGGACCCCAACTTCAACGTGCATGGCAAGGTAGGCTGGGAGGATGCCAAAGGCTGTCTGAAGGGGAGGGCGTAGGGGGGGAAAAAAACAATATTTTTTTTTATTTTTCTTCAGGACAAACACTGGCTGATCAGACAAGCAAAGACACCCATGACAAATTCCTCTCTGCAGTTCCTAGATGAGGCCTTTCGGAAAAGGTAACTCGGCCTCAACGCTTCCGCAGGAGCTCTGAGGCACAGCTTCGTAAATCTGATATTATACCCAATCTCCACCAGGTGGCAGACTCTACTGTCCGTTGATGACCTGGTAGAGAAAGTGGTAAAGAAGCTGGAGATGCACGGTGACCTGAGCAACACCTACATCATATTCACCTCGGACAACGGCTACCACACAGGTTTGCTGGATCTCACACAGTTGCACTAAAGTATTCTCACGTTTTAAGCTTAAAGTGGATTGCAGCAAATGATTTGTATGGATTATACACTTTAAATGCTCTAAATAGAACAAAGACCCTACATTACAAAATAATACACGAATTTTGATACAAAGGCAGAATTTGTATTAAAAGCTTTGATTCTCAGTCATTTTGGGGGTTGTATTGCAGTTATATTTAGTAGATGGCACAAGATCTAATCCCCTGGGGAGGGATTCTGTAAGGGCCTCCTGACTGTCCGCTACTGCAGATTCAGAATCCCACTCTGTCCGGGTTCTGACAGGAAGTACACGAACAATCTCGACTCCCCACTTATTGTTACTCTGCTGTCCACAGGCCAGTTCTCGCTGCCAGTGGACAAGCGGCAACTGTATGAGTTTGATATCAGAGTGCCCCTGCTGGTCAGAGGCCCGAACATCAAGCCCAATCAGACCTGCCAGGTAAAGTACAGAACGCTCAATACAGCAATCGCATGCACATTTGTTTAGTTTAATGCCTTCTACGTTTTGCCGTTGTGTCAATCTATCATCAGATCCTGGTGGCCAATGTAGACTTGGGGCCAACCATACTGGACATCGCGGGGTACAGTGTCAACCAGACCCAGATGGACGGCATGTCTTTCCTACCACTCTTGGTAGGTGCCCCGAAAATGGGGATGGACCGAGTAGGGTGTAGAGTGTTCCATATTTATAGCTCGTTCACGTTTACTGAACCATGGGTGAAATGAATAAACGGAATTCCCACATTGCTCTGTCATGGCAGAACGGTCAAGGGCAGAACATCACCTGGAGGACGGATATCCTCGTGGAGTACGAGGGCGAGGGAAGCAACGTGTCGGATCCTGCCTGTCCGCTCCTCGGTCCCGGAGTCTCGGTAAGTCGGGGTTTGGGCGGAGGGGGCCCTGATTTCCCACTTCGTCGTGTCTGTTAAAAATGCTGATGCTGCAATTCCTCCTTAGGAGTGCTTCCCAGACTGTGTGTGTGAGGATTCGTACAACAACACCTATGCCTGCGTACGCACCCTCTCCCCCTCTGCCAACCTGCAGTACTGCGAGTTTGATGACAATGAGGCAAGCGTGTGCAGCGTGACATCACTTTCTCTGCAGTATAATGAAGCTGCTGTGTATTTTTGTATCATTTATCCATATCTTATGCTCCAAGTATACCCCTCAGTTGTTAGATTGCAGCTAGGTGTTCCTGATGAGAACACACAGAGGTCTGGAAGAACAAGGCGCCATTATTAACATGCTTGCCACCACTCAGGTGTTTGTGGAGGTGTACAACCTGACGGCCGACCCCTTCGAGCTGACTAACATCGCCAAGAGCATTGACCAGGAGGTTCTGGAGAAGATGAACCACCGGCTGATGATGTTGCAGTCCTGCTCAGGGGCCTCCTGTCGTATGCCGGGAGTCTATGACTCGGGGTCAGTTGGTGAAATGTGGGTAAGGTGGCGTGGGTGTTCCTTTGTAGACCTCACACTTTGGGGAGGTAAATGCAGAACTTGAACTGACGCCAGAATTAACTTAATCACAGCGAGTTCAGCTACTTAGAGCACAGTGGGTCGGTGAGCCACAGCAGCCTCTGTTCTGGTTCCAGGTACAAGTTCGACCCACGGCTGATGTTTAGCAGCCACGGCCCACGTATCAGTAGACTGCGCCAGGCATTGAAGTAAGAGGAGGAGGAGGAGGAGGAAGGAGAACAGCCCAGCCAGCCTCTCCTGTTGCCCTGTGGAGCCCTGTGCAGCCTCTCTCTCACCCACCAAGGCTGAAGTCTAAACTGGAGGCAATGGGAGTCTGTTAGTCAGGCATGATCTGTCATTTCAGCTACTTTAAACAGCTGGGTTGCCTTTTTGTTTTTTTCTTTCCTCTCAAAAGCCCTTCAAAGCTGTCCCAAAAACAGATATACAGTAGGTAGGCACTGTTATCAGTGTTTTTATTTAGGGGTATTGCAGCACGTTGGTTTCTACAATTTTAATCATCTCTTTCTTTGATGAAGTGTATAGTAGACGTGGAGATCAAATGAGGTTCTACACAGCTGTGGAGAAAACTGAATGGTTACTAACAAGTTGCCGTTGTACTCTAACACTAAACCTTTACACTTGTGGATTTATCTATTTATGGGTAAGTTTAAATGTTGACCATTGAGATCTATTGCGGTAGAGGGATCGGCATTTTTGCTATAGGGAAATTTTGTAAGATGATACTAACACTTTTTTTTTTTTTACCGAAATATGATAATGGTAGTAGATATTTCACATGTGGTTTGACCTACACTTTGGTTGAAAGGCACAGAGAGAATAGTGTGATGGTATCTTTGTATGGTAATATAAAACTGCGTACCAGTGTGCAATTCCTGTTTAAAAATAGTGTTCATGTGCGGATCCCCCTCTCATTTTACCCTTATCTGCCCTCCTACACATACCACTTATGAGCTTTTCGGTGAGAAGGCGGCAGCAGGAGTTGGGCCGTGTCTCCTTCACGATGGCACTGAAGGTACCTTCTGGATGCCTGTTCCCATTGCTGTGGAGTCTCTCGCTGTGTAGCAAAGTTTCACCTCGTAACAGAATTTACAGCCAGCTGAATCGCTTTCCTGGCTAAATGAGGGATTCCAGGAATAAACTGTGAATTTAAAGAATTTAATGGTCAAAGCAGTGAGTGATTTCCCAGGGGTGTAGCGTTTTATCCAAATAGGGGAGGAACAGTGGGTCTTGCATGTGCTTCCCCCCTCCCCCACACACCCCAGGTCTGTTACATGTCTTAGATCATTTTGGTTGTTTTCCTGTTATTTTGTATCACCTTTTAACCCTGAAAATGACAAAGGATTTAAAGGGAGTTTTCTTCAGTCACTCCAATTTTCTATGCTTAGATTTTTCCCCCAGTGTTGTCTTTCTCACTATGTGAAAGGTCAGAAACAAGCATGTCTCATAGGTCGATTTTGGGACTGTAAGTAACCCATCCTGTGGTCTACAACTGCTGGGAACGCGGAGCTCACTGCTCAAACTCGCCTCTTATTGATGGCCAAACAGCAGGAATTACAGCAAGGCAAAGCACTGAGAATAATATGGAATCTGACTTGGTTTTGTATATGTAGTATTTATGATCATTTCTGCACATAAACCATCACGGATGCACTTTTGAATCTTAAGATGCTATGACTTGCCAGTGTTTTTTCCCCCCTCATTTACAGCAGTGGTGGTTTTGTTACTGGGTAACTATTGGTCTCACTTGCCTGTTTTGCTCAATAAAGGTTTTTAAAATGGTTGGTTTTTCTTTAACGCCGATGCTTGTGTTGTAGGTACTTGAGGAGGGGGAGGCAGTTCCTGTTAGGTGGGCATGCTTGATGTCCATGGGAGATGCTACTGGTGGCCTAGGGCCACCTTCCAGGAGTTCCCCATCTTGGCCCTGGCTCCCAAGCAATATTGTACAGATAGTGGTGAACCAGTCTGGGTAATATGCAGCTTTCCCTGTGAACACTAGCCTATAAACTCACTCAGAGGAAGTAAATGAAATCAGGTCATTTTGCATTGAAAACAGAACTTTGTCCACTGTTTCAATTCAATTTGCTGTCTAAATGAAGCACTTACAATTGCTTAACAACAAACAATGACCAACACAGACTTTTAAATTGACTTTATTAGAGGAATCCAGGACTTTTCACAAAAAAGCCATATTTGGTAACAAAATCATCAGTTACCTAGAAAAATAAATCTGCATCCATATAAATAGAACAGCATAATCTCCTCTCAGATTTTGGTTTCTGCTTGTGTGGAGGAAGGTCCACTCGACCTTGCACCAGCAGGTGGACCTAAGACACTAACACGCCGTCCACTCAAAGGAACACCCAGGACAAAGGCCAATAGCAAGAACAGAATGAGAAAACGGTGACCTCCTCACTCAGTGTGGGACTAATGAGAAACTCACTGGCCTGCCTTCAATCAGCCATAGTGCACAGCATGAAGAGATCTGCAGAATTTTGGCAAACCAAGCGTCAAAACAAACTCTGTATATTAATTTCACCTGGACAATACTGGCCTAGGAGTTGCTAATTAGCCCTACAGGATACGCATTGGTAAACATAATGCATGCAGCGTACATTGTTTCTTCAATGGTATGCTTACGGCTAGACTATTTTGCAACCATAGTGATACCCACTGTCCTTAATGACAGTAACTTTCACAGTATATTTTTTATTTGCCTAAACTCAAACTGCTGAAATAACCATCAAGTTTTATACGTAAAATCTTCTTTAAATCAGCGACAGTGTAAATTTACCACCAACACGGATTACGCTGTATATAACATTCCCTGAACAGAGGTAAAGTGCCCAAGTACAAGCCTTTTTTCTATATTAAAATAGCCCATTTACTCAAAAGCTGCACACTGCACTGACTGTAAAGCAAGTGCAGTGGTTTTTTAAGTACGACCTGTTTTTACATAAAATCAGTGGATTCTTAGTAGGACTTAATGTGATAATTAAAATAAATTATAGATTATAAAATTCAGACTATAATCCCATCAAACATGTTACATATATTACTACCTACAATTCTAATTAAAATTATTTGGTATAATGGGAAAAATATCACAGGAGGCCGGCTTGAGTGTCTTAATCCAATTTAGTAAAGCCTATAACTGCTTGCACCAGGCAAAACATACCAATAATTGTAAATTAGTCATTTTACAGTATATGGTTGTATTATGTGTTATTCTACAAAAAAAAGAGAAACATTGCATGTTTATGGACCTCTACTAGCTCTGCCCAGCTGAGAACACAAGACTGAAGCCTGAAAATGCAGTTACAACAGGTATCCACTAGATGTCCACAACACACAAAAAGTAGTAAAGCAGTCACTGCCTAAAGGTTTACATAGCAATGCAGTACCAATCAGAAAATCATCATGTGGTACAAAGGTACAGTATAAAGTGATGTAGAACACACGGGCACACATTTATTTAATTTTAATGTGATCATGTGTTTTGTTTTTTTTTGCATTTTGCAACTCGCACATATAATAAATGGAACAAAACTCCACTTTATTTTAGTTGGTGTGATTGTCAAATCCAAAGTGCAATTTTTCTGGTTCCAGTGTAGGAATCTAATTATTATCAAATCTATCGAAGCACTGCAATCTTCCTGATGTAATGATGGTCTGGTGGGAATATACAGACATTTTCCCTGTAATACTGTAAAAGGGTTTGGTAATCATAGAAGGAGAGAGTGAGGTGCAGGACAAACCTTAAATCAAAACAGTATACCAACCAGTACTTCCACACACCCACCAAAATGAGGACTCAGACGCCTAATCCTAACTGTACAGTGTTGGCAACCTCTCTGTCCATCTGAGGACTGTCACCTGCTTCAGTCGGTGTGCTCCAGACACAATAGGTCAATAGAAGACCCTGCCATTATCTTCACGTGCATTCCATTCAAACCTACCACACCTGCAGATCACAGCACCATGATGTCATGGCCGTGCCTGGACGTAGACCACTCTCGTTGCTCCTTTAACGACGACACTGAAAGGCCTTCAGTGCTTGAAGATGGAGCCCAGACCACCGCCAAAATACACTAACCAGCTAGACTAATTTCAACTTCCAGTATTTCCCACTGCAACTTCCTCCTTCACCCACTCATCAACATACCATGACCCCCTTTGTTCATACAGCAGCCTGCCAAGCCCAGGCCTAGTGCACCTCAGTCTCTCCCAGCATTTATCAGCAAGCCAGTCCTTTTCCAGATGCCGTCACCCTCCGGCCTGACATCCAAAGATAAGCACTCAAATCTCTACTTACTTTTTTCCCCCCCTCTCACTATCATGCCATCAGATCACTGTATTTCAGTTCAACTCTGAGGCCAATAAACTGTGGACTTAAACCACGTGTCTCTCCTAATTTCTCGGTTTCGCTTTTTCCCTTGGAGATATGAACCCACTCTCAACAGGGTCTTGTTCATTTCAAAACATTCTGTTCTTTGCAGGCAGAATGACAGCAGCAGACTATCAGCTCTCCTTCTCTAAAACCCCAGGATTCAATACTATAAACAAAGCTGCTGAACCAGTTCATTCATTTTTTGTGCCCATTTTCAATGTCAGCCTCGATGAAGGATAATTTCAAAATAAATGCCAAGCATTGCTTGTGTTTATGATAAAACAAATAAAGCCTCAACCACATAAATAAAAAATATTTACAAACCATTGCTTCACTAATTAAATAGAACAGTGTTTCAAATCGCTCACTTAAAAAAAATAAAATTATAGAACAAAGTTGCATAAAAGATGGACAAAGACGACGTGGCTGGATAAAGGAGATTTGCAGCCAAGGTGCGCTATGGGAAGGTTCAAGTCGTGTTAAAGTAGGAAGCCCCTAAGCACTGGATTTCCAAAAACAGTTCTTCCAAGTAGCTTAACCAGGCCCCACAACAACACCGCCCTCTTGTGTTCACCTTGTATGTTGCACACATATCTGCATGCAGCAGCAGCAGCAAATCTTAGCTCCACGTGCCCCCTGTCAGCGACTCACATGCAGTCCAGTCAGGCCACATCCTGCCCCCTTCACCCACACTGGGAGGGCCAGTCTACCCAGGGTTCCCTGCTGCCCTCAGAGCTTCCTCCAGCTTCTGCCTGTAGGTGACATAGCGCCCGGTGAGCAGCTGGAGCTGCTCCTCCTCCTCCTTGTCCAGGATGCGCAGGAAGTTGCGCAGCTCCGGGATAGAGAAGGCATCCCACTGGAGAGACAGTGACACCTGTGGCTTAACCACTGACGGTTCCGGGTACAAACCGCATTTGATTATGATTCATTATAACACACACACAATAGTCATCGTGTATACAATAAAACCTGAAGCCTTACTATAACCTCGCCGGTGGGCTGCTCCCGCAGGACAAAGCTCAGTGCGTCCACGTTGGGTCCTGCCACTAAGCGAAGAAAAAGGGGGTGCTCTTCCTCAGCCAGCTTGCACACGTATACTGTAAGCCACACACATTAAATTAATTTACGCATACAAATACACTGCTCCCCCCCCAATCACAAAACAAACAAGTTCATAGCCATATACTGCTTATAAGGACCGTTAAATCAAGGTCACTAAATGGATAAGATTGCAACTGTTGCGAAACAATGTCTTCAGATCATGCGACACTGCAGCATGGAAAAAAGCCAGAGATGCCATAACGCTGGGACACAGCCAAATGACTTTGTTGTTGCTTGACTTCTAAATGCGAAAAATACTGGTAGCTAAAGACGTGAGGATCTCAGAAAGACATTCTGCCCCCTGCTGTCGGGGTAGTAATACCTGCCTCTTGAGCTCACTGGAGACACCAGGCTCTAACTGGAAGGTCTGAGCACAGGAACCCCGACAGCCCTGAACGCTGCTATCCCACCACAACATCTGTGCTTGCATTTTTCCTCTACCTCCATCCAGTCATAGTCAACCCACTCAGAAATGCCCACCCAACATGATATTTATTTGTGTCGTTTCAAAGGACTTTTTAAACATATGCAGAACAATGTGGTAAATGTGCTGAAAGTCTGGGGGAGATTTTTTTTTTTCATGTTGTGGTGAAACAAGTCAGCAGAAAGTCCACCAGCAAGCACCACATCGCAGTAAAATTTCCCCAGAATCTTCTGAGCCTGTCTAGACACCCAATTATTAGTGGGCTTACACTATCCCCTACTGACACAGAGATGTACCCCCCCCCGAAGGAGAGTCTCTCGTTCCTCAGAGATGCTTTAGCACAGCTGCAGCCTAGCAGCTACAACCCAATCTGCTGGCTGCCCAGTCTCCACCCTGTTCTATTCTTCATCATAACACTGTATGTTCCTAATGCATGACTTCCATTCTGTACGTGGGGGTCACACAGCAGCGTACATTGTTAGGGATCCTGTTTCAGATATAAACACTTAATTAGATACCCACAGCCGCAGCAGCCTTCTCCTATGAAATCAGCTGTGTTTCTAAGAGCGAAACAGCTCGACAGCTGCTAGCTTATATCAATGTGGGGGTGGGGGGTGAATGAGGAGCAATGCAAAAGAAATCTGCAAGTGTTGTCTTTTTGACAGGCAGAAGGCAGCTGTTGAGTGCTGTGAGAGCACGCGTGCAAAGATACACACTGAGAAATCTGAGCTCTGCCGAAGTCTGGAATGGAGATATAAGCTGCTCAATAGTATGTCTGTGGCTGCAAGGCTTGGAACGGGGGATGGGTGATGAAAGCTGGAGATGAACAGCACTAGGTGACACGCATCTCCCACCCCATCCCTGCTCCTTTACCAGGCTCACCTTGGTCCTCACGGCGACAGCGCTTGAACAGGGCGAACTTGGCCGGATTATCAGCCACCGTGAATTTATGCAGCAGGGCCCTGATGACTTCACGTGCGGTGTTCACGCTGCTGATGTGGAGCGTGTTCACCGCGCCTCTGGGCAGATAGAAGGCCTCCTCTTGCTCGGGGCCCCTACCAGGCCCGGCCACTTTTCCACCACGCACAGTAATGGGCCTCCTCAGCTCCAGCTGGACCTTGATGAATCCAGTGTACACACCATTTGAATTCTGCAGAACAGACAAGATAGCGTGAGATCAAATTTCCGAAGAGCATCATTTTTAATTCAAGCTAGGGAGACTGGTACCAATGCATCTGATGTGATAAATGACCATGTTGTACAAATTGAAACGTAAACATACAAGTATCTAAGATAAAAAATTAAAAAAAAATACTGAAATCAATAAAAAATACTACCACTCAGAACACTGTCCACAGATATTGGTTGAGGACTGCAGTCAATGTGACTCTTAAAATACAGCTCAAGCAACCTCTAACAGCAGTGAAAAGGATTCCTCCTCCTAACAAAATACACAAGAGGCACTATGTTGCATATGATTAGGTAATCTAAAGCTAAGAGACTGAACGTTAAAACAACAGTCTCAAACATAGCCACTCTTAAAAACCTCATAGCAGTAGAAACTGACATGACATGAGTAATGGCCAAATACAACCAGCTCCAAGAAAACAAGGACAGGGATAGGGGCACGTACAAACACACACACACACACAGCTCAGGTAGCTTTGTGAATATGACAGTCAGCAGAAGTCTGACAGAGGGCAACATGAGCAAGATGGCGGGCTGTCTTCATGCTCCTAATCCCTGTGCATAAGTGCACCTGTCAGCAGGCCAATGCTACTCACCAGGGTCATTTTGAGATGGTCTTTCACTGAGGAGTTGTACTGCTCAATTTTCCTTCCAATCTCCTCCTTGCTGAATCGAGTACGCATCTCCCTCTCCTTCTCAACATCCTGTAGTCAAACACAAGAACAAGAACGGAGTAGAGCCGGTGATATCAAAAAAAATAAATAAAAATGCAATTCAGGTTGAAAGAGGTCACACACATGCAGAAGCAATACCAGCATGAAAAAGGGCTTAAATTGCTGCCATACTGTTTCATTTTTAGTCACCATTTCATCCAGAAACTTATGCATCTTCACCCATTAATCAATTTTAGAATCCTAATAAAACAGATATTATAAAACCAACAAAATCAAACACATACACATGCACAAGAATGTGCTGAAGGATGAAGTACCTCGCAATATCACATATAACGATATATGACACACACCAACCAAAGTGCTGTAGATAAGCCACAGAGGTGACATGAGAAAATATACTGCAGCATCATCAAAAAAAAAAAAAAAAGAAAGCAACAGGCAGCCAGATTCCTGCCCTGCAAGGAATCGCACAGCGGCTGAGCAAACATTATTTTGCAGAACAGAATTTAAAGAGCAAGGTGCTGGTTTAACTCCCAGCACAGCTTGCCACCCCCACCCCCCCACCTCCCAGCTTCTCACCATTCTTTACAGTTATATACCCTGCCTTTGCCAGAGTGGGAGCCCAAAACACACAAAGGGCCAGAGAGGCTGGGTAAGAGGCAGCTTCCCCCCCATATATGGCAAAGCACGGTCCTGGGTGAGATACCAGAGTGACTGCAGTCAAACAGAAGACTGCGACTTAGCTACAGCAGAGGCTAACAATAACAGACGTGAGGGGAGTGCTGCTCAGAAAGTCTCTCTCACAAATAATAAAACATCAGAAATTTTGAGTATTATTTTTTTGCAAAGCTCTACTATGCATGAACACAGACCTAGAAGCACAAGCAGATGAAGGAATACCTCCACAGGATTATGGCATGTTCAAAGGCTAAAAGCCACACAGCAAGTGGGCTATACTATGCCACAACTCCCAGAGAATTAAAAATGGGCCAATAGAGTAGAGTATTACCAACTAAAGTGTGTCCCAGCAGTAGTGACCATTGAAAGCCAGGTCAGAAATACCCCCCTCCCCCTTGCATCCATAAACTGATTGTAGACTGCAATGCTGTGTGCAAAATTCTTTAAGTATATCTTGTTTCTATAACGCACAAATAATTTAGTGCAAAAAAAGTTGTTTATCAGTATCGCTTCCATTATTAATTTAAAATGGTGAGCTTGTGTAAAAGGCTTTGACACTCATAAATGCCCAAATTCTCGCCCACAATCTGAGGTCCTAAGGTCAGAACAGCAGGTGTAGCTACATAGACTAAGAACCTCAGCTGAACTCGAGCTGACTTTCCCAAGCTCATTTCCCTCCATGACTCATCAGGGGATTAGCAGAGGACAGGTGTATTCTCAAATAAATTCAAAATGTTTTACCGGGAAAACAGTGCAAGCGCAGAACACCACTACAGGAAATATGTAGTCTTCACATGACTTTATGGAATGGACTTTTCTACTACTTATGTCTTTTGGAGAATGAGTAAAAGTAACACTACAAAAATAACCAAACTCATTGTGTATCAGTGAAATACAGACTGGGTGGATGATTGATTGGATAGATAAAAGCAAGAACTCCACGGGAATCTCTACAATTAAACATTTGGGTAGGGGAATGTCTGAACAGGTTAACAGCAGCAGTCACAGAAGACCACAAGAATCAAATGAACAGTGGCACAGAACAAGAATACAAAAGGCCATCTCCTGTCAACTTTCACAGCTCTCTACCCTCAATTATTTTTACCACAAAACAACAAGCTGCATAGTCACACATTTTACTCATTACTATTGCTGTCTCATCTTAGACCCATAGCACATTTCTAGGCAGCAGTTGAAGAACATGAGTGACAAGACTGTGCACTTGATCTGCATGAAGGGATACAGTATGACATAATAGACCTAAGGTTTAAGTGTTGAAAATAAATGATTTCAAAAATAAAAAAAAAACATGCCGAATGATACAATCCTATGGCAAGTCAGTGAGTGACAATTGAGGTCTTTCTGCATCAGTCAATACGTGAGAGGAGTTCTGTTCACCTTATATGATTAGGGTCTGTTGATAATCCTAAGTCCATCCATGTCCCAATGTCTCAACCTCGTCCCACCTCACAGCTTAATCACTGCTTCCATTGTATAAACAACCCAATTATGAGGTGCGCAACTTCAATCAGGGCATATAAACAGGTTAAACTTAGATTACACAAATTCTTGAAAATTCACGGAAACAGAGCTTTTACAAGATAGTAAATTCCATATACTAGAAAGTTGGAGCAAAACAGTGAGTAGCATCTAAACTGGCCTGTTGCACTCCTGAAAGGTGCATTTAGTGGGGGTGTAACAGTTCACGAAATTCATGGTTCAGTACAATCATCAGCTTTCAATTTCAGTACAGCAGGTTAAAGCAGAATGTGTTTTGAAATTATTATTAAAACTGCAAATACAATTAGAAACAGTTGTAAACCAAAGGCAACGCAGCTGTTGACATGTTTGAATAACACGAGATGCGTATCTGGGCATTGTAAAAATAAGTATGAAAAATAAAAATAAAAAATGAACTAAAGTCAACCTCTAAATCCTGTGTTCTCTGCTAGTTAGTATGGTCACATATCTGTGGCAATAACACCCCTAAAGCCATATTTTTTAGCCCTGTCTAAATTTCCTGGCTGAAGCGCATGAGACACCATGGGGAGACTAACTTAAAGAGGCTGTTTCTGCCTTGGTCCAGTTGCACACACACACTCAGATGATGTCGTTTCACATTATTTAGCATGTTGGAGGTTTCCAGGAACATATCAAAGGTGTCATGGCAGCACCAACAGTTTTGGCCGTATGAACTATTTTCTCTCCAATGCTGGTGTAATTTATTGAGAAACCAGAACTTTCCCAAATCGCAGCTTATGACTAACTGTACCCACTACCCAGCATTAGCCAAAACCAACTCACAGCCATAATTAGCATAATGTTTACCGTGTGGAACATCTACTTGTGATTTTAGGTACCGTTCAGCAATGCTTTTATTTGCTTCATTGTATGTACCAAGCCAAAAAACATGTACCAAATGGTACAGAATGAACATGTATACTGTAACAGCCCAAGGATTTAGCCTACATTCTGTTTACTACCAAGGCATACAAATACACAGAGCTTCCAAATGTTAGTCTCGAAGGACACTCACTAAAATCATGTGTTGATCAGCTAATTCACAAGCAAAGTGCAAAATGTCTGAAGGAGGAGGGGGTTAACAATGAAACCAGAGCAGGCTGTGCGTGACACAGGCAACACAAACATGGACGATGAGGTAATGCTTCTTTTCGTTTGTTCTCCTTAACCTCCAGGGCAGACGTACATTACACAGTAAGCAAGGAGCCAGGGAGCCTGTGTAAACGGGCATGGGTGTTTATTTTCTCAGGGTCCATCACTAACTCCACCCTATTTTACAATCCAGTGCAAAAGGTTAACACATAATGTCTCAGAACTTATTGGTTATTATGCTATGCCAGACTATATTGCTAGAAGGGTTAAAGAGTGCACATTTGTGTGCACTGAAGCATTTACTAAGCTTATGCCTTGGTTTAGAGAGTCAGAGTTAACAAATACAGCAGTTCAAGTCTTCCAATTGACAAATGAAGGGTATTAGGGGATATAGAACACAATATTCTTGATTGATAATATCGTGCCACCACTCGTAAAAACAGTCAGGTGTCTAGCAGCCTGTGCTACAACATAAAAATATGCGGCAGACAAAACATACCCAAAATTAAACCAAAATTTTGAAGAGATAATCATCATGAATCTTTGAAAACTCTTATCGCTCTGCATTGCCACAGTCTATGTACAGCTATGTTTAGAGTGCAAGACATTCTGCAGAAAAGTACCTTAACTCTAAAATCCCCAAAACTTCCTCTTCTGCAGGAACAGGAAGTTTCTGCTGACCACACCTTTCCTTCATTGCAAGTATTTCTTATTGAGCTGACCCTGTGTGCTCAACCACATACAGAAACAACCAAAATAACATGTACCTGAACAGACCATTTGACTAATCTGTAGGGAAGACAACCCATGAATACTTGTTAAACTTGCAAGATATTTCTTCCTGTACAGGGACAAGTACAGGTATAGATCCGAAGCAAGCCTTTCCAGTTTCACCAAAAAGGGCATGAAACGCAAGACTGTCAACGAGGAACAAACATAGCAACACATAACATTCAGAAAACACAAAGAAAACTCAACTCAGGAAGAGAGATGAGTACTGCAGATAGAGAGAGCTGTCTACGGGCTGCTGCTGGAACCTTGTAAATGCCTGCATCTATTCAATGCCCAGAATGACACATGAGGGAAGCTCTGAGAAAGAGGTGGGATCCAGCAGCACCACAGACTACAAAGCCAATCGCGGCAGCATTCTTAAAATCAGGAGTGCTCTTCAACAAAACTTGTTCTGACAATTAATCCCACTCCACATCTCCCATCCTGAAAGCTAAAATGCCTTGCAGGACTCCTACACAACAGGGGTTGGGCAATCTAATCCATGAAGAGCCAGCATCGGTGCACGTTTTTGGGATCTCTCAGTCAGCGAATAATAAAGCAGTGGGTCCCAACCCCAGTCCTCCAGTCCTGCTATTGGCAGACAGAGGTCATCCCAAAAACCGGCCCTCCATGGATCAGGTTGCTTACCCTGGATATAGGGGGACATAACACTGTAGCATGTTAAGTAGCAGATGGAGCTTTTAAGGCACCTTGGCATAAAGTACTTGTATTTGGCTATGCCTTTCTTTGGTCGTTTACAATGCATGATTCCGGAAGGAGGTACAGAAGCCACTGCTCCCATACACGTAACAGTAGGAACAGATTCTTCCCTACAGCTGTCTCTTGGATGAACTTTGAAAACTTCCACTATAGATATACTTCACAGAACCTCTCGTTCTTTGTTTAGTGCAATCAGAGATGCTGTATTTATTTATCACACATGTACATATA
Source organism: Hippopotamyrus pictus (assembly GCA_026781145.1). NCBI lineage: Eukaryota > Metazoa > Chordata > Actinopteri > Osteoglossiformes > Mormyridae > Hippopotamyrus > Hippopotamyrus pictus. Next base: position 24,996,482 of record JAODLC010000065.1, on the reverse strand, counting down.
CTGTTTACACCACTTTTGCACTTTCGGAGTAGATGCCAAATTGCGTTGTCATCCGAGTAATCATACTTTATGCAATGACAATAAAGTTGAACCTAATCTAATTTCCTGTGATCCTCTTTTGCACATCAGATAACACTAATCTCAATTCGCAAAATGTTCTAAACAAACAGAGCAAAGAGAAACACAAAAATGCACCAAGTTGCATTTCTATTTGAAGAATAATTGCACATATTTAGGGAGTATTTATCATTTCTGGACATCTGTGAGAGGCAGAAGTTATATGTATGCAACAGATTTCCATTTTGTCACATTCAATGTGTTAAGTTTAATCATGGCAGTCTGCTGGATTCAAATGTTTAAGAACAGCCTTTTCAAAACAAAAAAAACTGATACTTTACTGCACAACTAGACAGTCGTGCCTTCTTATAACTAAAGGGCCTAGTTACATTATTACACAATAATAGGTACCACTGTGTTTCAAAATCCAGCATGACTTTAGTCACACTAATTTATACAGGAGCTCTAGTAAAGGCTATATAGGGGTCAAAAGAGATCAGGGTCACATCCTTCCTTATTTCACCACAGGGACAGAGAAATGAAAAGCTCCAGTGTGAAGGGGCCCAAAGAAATGACCCAAGCCACCACCAACTCAAGTATGAGCCAACAATACCAACATACTTCCGCAATTACAACCATCCTAACCACCCCAGACCAATCTTGCATAAATCAAATATCTTATTCCTGGCCCTTGCCCTTGCTCATAAACACGCCACAAGATGTCAATCTTACAGAACTGGGATGCAATTTCAGCAGTAGGGTATACCACTGAACACTCCTCTCTGTCACTGCCCACCAGAATATGAGATTGGAAAGACAACTCTATTTTACCTTGTAAAAGTAAATAACAATGACAAGAACAAATGCCAAGATGAAAATCAGCTGTGTATCTTATAGTCTGTGGGTTTATTCTGCACTTTCAACCTCTGTGGGTCTTATAGCAATGGTTTTCTTTAAGGCCACCCAAAAACCACAGAACTGGTGGGAACCAGAAACCCCCACAGATGATCACATCAGGGGTAAACACGGGTCAGTATAAAAAACCCTAGAATACATCATCTTAACCCTCTGATGTCTCACTGACCTGAGGTGATATAGCCCACTTATATTCATTTGACCTATAATGGCCCAAAGGGGATAAAGTCAAGTGATTATAATGAGCAGACCCTGAAAACCTTATGAAATTGTCTGCAGTCAGGAGTGCAATGAAACTGGATTAACCAAAGCATCTGTGCAGCTGAGTCGCAGTAACTTTAAAAGTAATGTGATCCATTAGTCCAACTATTCTAAAATAAGAACACGGATAACACAGAGTGTAATAAAGGAAAGCTGCACACTACGGCAAAAAGATACATTCCTGTTAGCATTTCCACTTACACTGATCATTAACAAAGCTAGAAAGGACCTTCCTTTCAAAGAACTTAAATCACATTTGCCATGGACCACAGAACTGGGGGGAGCCACCCGAGCCCCCCCACCATTCAGATGCATTCCATAGTCAATGACGTTTGCATTTCCACCATACTGTTCTGAGAAACATGAATAATGTTAGAAACAATGAAGGTGCTGACAAAGTGAGAAAGATGCTATTACATATGCACAATAAACTAAACCTTTACTTATTTGTATAGAGCTTCACTTATTTGTATAAATAAAAATGAGAAACTACCTTCTTCTCACAGCTAGAAAAATTTCACAAGTATCAGTGGATCAAAAAGGAGATGCATGACACTGTAAAATAACCTTACAACACACACTCCCTGATGGAAAATGGCTTTAAATCAAATCCTTTTTGGGCTTGGAAAACTACCAATACATTAGTTTAGAAAAACATACGTCATGAGGGGTGTTCAGGCAGATTAGGAGCAACAGCAAAAAAAAAAAAACTGACAGCTATGAGAAATGCTGGTGCTCTGCACTTGATGTGAAAAGTGGAAAGAGATAAGACTCAATGAAAGCTTAAGTGCCAAGTCAGCACTGCTTCTGAAATATCTACAAACACAATGCTACTTAAACAGTCAGCACTGCTTCTGAAATATCTACAAACGCAATGCTACTTAAACAGTCAGCACTGCTTCTGAAATATCTACAAACACAATGCTACTTAAACAGTCAGCACTCAACATCAGTATCACAGAGACAACATTATACAATAATCACCCAGACATGACCTTGCATTAACATATTAAACACACCTGAGGAAACAAGTGTGCTTATGTCTATGTATCTGTTTTGCTGTATGGCTGTACAGCAGATAAAATCCAATCAACGGGCTGATCTGCTTTACTGCCCATTATTTTCACTCAATGGTGGACCAATTCCTGTTCTTTTTAAATTATAAAATCTATCCAGTGACCATGATTGGTTGTTTTTTTTTTTTTCCATCAGCTTTTTTTATTTTACGCTTCTTACACTTCACAGTTACACTTCATTAACCAGCAGAAACTTATTTGAGAAAGTTGACTTAGTTGAGGTGGACAAAGTTGCATGGAGTGCGTTCTGGTTTGTTGTCCCAGCTCTTCAGGTTTTTGCTTTGTAACACAGAATGTCACCTCACCTGCTTTACTCCAGCATAAAACCAGTTGATAAGCAAAAAGTAACCAAATACCTGGGGGGTCACACCTCACCCTCTCACAGCCCATATTCAACGCAATGACATTTTTGTGGTGGTCATTTTAACTGTAATTACACTTCTTAAAGGCCAGGTGTTCCTGATCCACATAGTTCAGAGTGATTGTTGTGTGGTATAGCACTAGTTAGACCTAATGCTGGTCTTCCAGGCACAAAACATAAAAATGGCCATTTACTTCTGCTTAGAACCAACTCTGACATGGACACTACATATAATGACAGGGCGTCATCGCTGGAGCTGAACTTTAAGATGCTGGAATACCACAGTCAGGCAAACCACACTCATTAGCATACAAGTTCCTTAAAAGGGGATCATAAAATACAAGGTCAACACAAAGCTATGTATGTAATGTACTCTGCCTTGCTTTACATAAATGCAGAAAAGACCAGAAATGATAAATACCTTGCTTAAAATAAGTCTTGAATAGGAGTGCAATGGTACACGTATTTGTACAGAAAATTTTCGGGTCAGGTCTTTCGGTTCGGCACACATATGTACCGAACACAGGCGGCAAATGCAGAAATTTTGTGTGCTTCCCCAGGCGACATTTGGAAAGGGGCAGATGAAACCGTGTCGCTACGCATGCAAGCGTGCGTCCTAATGTGAAGCTGGAAGTTGTTAATGTGAATATAAGGTATTTTTTAAATGCTGCACCATAATAGATATTTATTTTGTTATGCTTTGTATGTTTTGAGACAGTATTTGTGTTGCACAGTTCGAATGTGAAGCTAAAAGCTGCTAATGTGAATACAGTACAGATCAGATAGTTAATTTTCTAAATGTGCACCTTAATTGATATTTATTTTATTTACATGGCAAAATAAAGTTTAATTTGATTTACTTCTTATAGATTTGTTCTTATTATGGAATAGTCTCCCTGTTAATGTAGTGCAAGCTAAAACCCTGGGGGGCCATTAAATCAGAGTTAGATAAGATTTTAACAACTCTGAGCTATTAAGTAAACAAGCTTGATGGGCCGAATGGCCTCCTCTCATTTGTAAATTTCATGTAGTTTTTTTTATTAGTAAGTTGTAGCAGTATTGACAGACTTTTTAAGAAAGACAGTCATACAGTGGTACCTCGGTTCTCGAACTTAATCCGTTCCAGACTCCGGATCGAATCCTAAAAAGTTCGAGTTCTGATC
>JAODLC010000065.1:24923699-24961264 GCA_026781145.1 Hippopotamyrus pictus | reverse complement strand
GGTATTCTGGAAGTACTGTGGTGACGTCTAGAGAGGTTTTCAAATGGTAAGCTGACACACTTTGGCAGACATAAAAATCATTGTGTTACACCAACATAAACATAATTTAAAAATAATTGTCTATGGAGGTGGCTGGGGGCCTTCTGAGCAGTGTAGAGCATAAGATTAGGTACACCTTGGATGGGATGCCAATCCATCACAGGGCACAAGGCTGGGGTATGCCCTGGACATGATGCCAGTCCATCACAGGGCACAAGGCTGGGGTACACCCTATATTTAGGTCCTCTGGCTCATGTTCTTGTGTTGAGTGACTTCTGGAAAAGAGCTACTTCTAAATAACTCATTTTATACTGCTGCAGAAAACAATGAGTCAGGTGCTATTTATTGAATTTAATATTAGATAAAGGTGCAACACATTGACATCAGAAATGGACCCCATACAACACATTAATCTGGCATTATCTGCCTCCTCTTTGGAGAATACCTGAGCCAATTATGTACTATTATTTCAAATCCTCTAGTTTTGCAAGTTCATATTTAACAAGAACTCTCTAGATCCTTATATTGGCTAAAGTACATTATCATGTTTCTCAATGAGTTTCTTTATTTCCCAGTTTACCAACAAGATTATTTATAATTTATATTTAGGCATTTGGATTTTTTTTTTTTTTGCCTAGTACCACCCCCCCCTCTTCGGAGAACAACTTTATTTTACATTAAATTACAGAGCAAAGAGTGTGGCTGCTCCGAACTCACCCGTCCTAGTACCGTGAAGAGAAAAAAAAAGGGGGGGGGGGGGGAAAAAAAAAAAAAAACACACAATCCTCCTCAGTGAACTTCATCGTCTTCATTGCTGTCAAATGCCTTGTCCTAAGAAGGGAGGGGGGACAAATCAGAATCTCTCAAGTACCTTAAATTCATTTCCATAGCATAATGCATGTAACAAAATAATATTTTCAAAAGTGTGACTATTTAAAAACATATACATATTTGTAGTGATTTATGTATACATGTATATATATATGCCTAGCTGAGCATCACATTTGCTTGACTGAAATGGTAACAGTGTGGAATTCTGTAAAGGGTTTCAAATAGTGATCCCACCCTCTCCCACACTCACCCAGCCTCCATGGTGTTGGATCCAAGTGGAGTGGTTCTCCTGCAGGTACTTAACGCCAAAACCAAGCACCCGGTTCATGGGATGGTTGTCCATAGCAGTCAGCCTGCTGGTGACCTCAAACGCGAGGGCAATCTCGGCCTTCTGTCTTTTGGGATTTCTATAGGACCCCATGTGCTGGAGGAACGTGTCAGTCACTTTTTTGAAGAAGTCGTAGTCAAAACTCTTTTGTATCTGTTCAGCCAAATGCTTCTTATTCTTCACCTGGTCAAAAAAAAAAAAAATATTAAATAATAAAATATAAATTATAAAATAATTCCTGAAATAAGACGGAGAGTAGACAAAAAAAAAAATCACTTCCTAGAGAAATTGTGCTGTGCTGCATCTACTATATGTACTGATGCAAGAAGTAAAATGGAATTGTGTGAGCATGTTGACACCTAGTGGTGGCTTTTCACTGCTAAATCTTACATAACAGCCAGAACATAGGACTGGGAAACTATTTCCAAACAAGCAAGTCATAACAGAAGATGACTTGTGCCATTTGCTGTACACCCTTTTTGCATCAACAGCTGGTTTTGATGCAAATTGGTCAATCAAGACATGATAAACAGTTGACAGGAATACTTAGATTTTACTAGGCTGCCACTAATATGAATTGACATGCAGAAAACTCAAGTCTATAGTTCTGATAAAAGAGAACTTCCCTTACTTTCCTTCCACGTTCACAAAGTGTATTAATAAATAAAAAAAACACAGCATACAAATAAGTTGCTGCAACTTCCATCCATCCATTTTTTGACCCTGTTCAGGGTCACGGGGCAGGGAATAGCCCAGGAGGGGGCGCCAACCCATCACAAAGCGCACACACAAACACATGGGCAAGTTGGCAATTCCAATCAGCCTCAGCAGTTTTTGGACTGGGGGGGGGGGGCAGAGCACCCAGAGGAAAGCTCACAATTGACATGGGGAGAACATGCAAACTCCACACACATGGAATCCTAGCGGACACTCGAACCCGGGTCCAGACGTGTGAGGCGACAGTGCTAACCACTGCACCACCATGCCGCCCGTCACTGCAATTTTAAAAATATTATGAAAAAGAGCCAATCATCTTCATTCAGGGCCAGTACTGCTAAATTCCCATCTCCAAACATTTTAATGGGGTGGTAGGGAAGGAAACTCACTTCCGCATTGAGTTTGTCACCGGATTCTTTCAACAGTTCCACAATTTCCTGGATGACATCGTCTGGAGAGGGGAGAGTTGGGGTGGGGTCATCACCTCAATGGGTGTACAAACTGACATTCAGCATCTCTACACTCCATTAGAAAAAAAATTCTAAATCCATATAGTGAAAGAAGCATCCCTTAATCCAGTCCTACCTTCATGGCCATCCGACTCAATGTCTCCCCTCTCTATACAGACAACTGACACAGAATCCGCAATCTTCATCAGTCGGTCAGCGACTTCCACAGCTCCGTCGTCACCTGATAACACAGAGAGGTGAGTCTCACTGAAATGGCCATTTCTTCCTACCTCCGTCTGCTAAACTGCAGCCACAAGTTACCCTTTAGGCATCTAAATTCAATGACTCTTCTGTCCTTCTTGGGCCTTGAGTCCAACTCCTCTGTTTGTGGGTGTAGACAGCTGAAGAACTTCATTATCTTACGCTTTTTCACCATCTTGGAGGACGGCTTTTGCATATCATGGTCTGCAGTCTCCAGTTTGGTGCCCTCTGGTCTCCTCCTTTTCATATAGGCCTTGAGAACCTTGTACTCCAAGGTATGTTCAAGTCCCTCTCCAGCATCCATTAGCCCGGCACAAAAAAAGGAAATGAAACTGCAAACACTGGGACACAATAAGGGGAAAGTTTGTTTTAGTTCGATTTGCAGAGCATGAACTGGCAAAGAATTACAAAAAAAGTGCTAAAACATATTGAGCTTAAATCTGTGTATTACAGCTAAATACCCACTAAAATTCAATTTCATACAAGACAATACATGATATCCTTTTCATACCAGAGTATTTTAATGCGTGCATGTCTTCCAATTATGCAATAAGCACCATGTTCAACTTGCAGCGTTTTAGATGAAGTATGGCAACAAATCACTTTAAGTCATTGTCTAAGATGTTTCACACAAAGGTCTACATAGTTGTCCACGGTTTTGAAAAGCACATATCGGAGTAAAACACAGCTGAAGAAAAATATATATATATAAAAAAGAGGCCCTACACACAGAGCTTCATCTTCACATTGTGAGAAAGTACGGAGTTTGCTTGAATCTTATTCTGATGGCTAATAAAATACAAGTGATTTTGAAGCACAAGTCTGTTGGGCGGAGCTTGGAAGATTTTTGCATTATAGTTAGAAATTAACCACGACCGTCTGAAATCAAGAGTTATTAGTTTTAATTTTGTGCATACAAAACTAAAGCTGGTGTACGTTGTCCTAGCACTTTTAGACGGTTCACGCTTTATATGGGCATAGACAATGTTTTGGATTTAAAAATGACAAAGTTTTTACAGGATTAGTGCAAGTTAAATCTAACAACCAGAAAAATGGCATCGGAGCTTCTACTTAGCATAACCAAGTTTCAGATTTTAGGCAGTCGATTTAGTCACTTCCCTAAAGTAGACATTCGTTTCCTTATGATTATATAACAAAGCCGCAAAATGCAAACTAAGTAATGATACTACTGTCGCGATATCACAAATGCGCAAAATACAAAAATAATGATACTACTGTCACCATAGATGGAACGTGAAAGGAAAGGATAGGGATCGTACAGATCAAGCTACAAATCAGAAAGGATGGAACATGTTAAGACATGCCCCATATGCAAGTCGTAGCGCTACACACAATATTAAAATAAAAGCGCACACACACACACACAAAACAAATCAATTCTTAGGCCTACCGCATGCAAATCGTAGACATTAACCGATTTGTCCATTAAACCAAATATTAGGTACGGTCACACAGGAAAAGAGCCTCATTCGTCAGTTTATTCCTCATAAATCGGCTCTTAAAATGATTGCGCTCTTCTTAATATAAAACTACCTGACTGGTTGTCAATAATAAATACCGGTCGTCGTCGACTTACGACCTGCGCGACTTAAGACTAATGGACTCGGAGACCCTAGCGACACCGGCAGATACGTAGACAGCGCGTGCCGCGCGTGAGTTTCCGTCCCAGCTGCCGGCAGCGCTAGTATCCTCGCGAGAAAATGACGATACAAAGGGTTAAAAAAACACCAAACAATACGATTTAAAGATTATATAATATTATTATACAGTATACAAAACATATTGTACATACAAAAGGTCGACATGACTGGTCATGCGGAACCGACGCGGTTCAAGTCGAGGACGACCTGTACGATTTGTGTACGTTTTCGCCAAGACGAAAACCGTGAAATAAAGCCCTTAAACGCACATAGTTTCGATGCAGGACATTACTACACAGTTTAAAAAAAATTTATAGAATACCTGTCAAAAAAACGACCGGTACGATGTTTTTAGAAGAGTCAGGACTGACAGTCTTGGCATAAACTTTAGGGTACCTACCTGTTAAAAAACCACGTCGACTGAAGAGGAATTTAAAATAGATAATCGTGTGGATACTTTCCATGTACTAGTGTTACCGCAGTTACAGCCAGGGGGGCGTTTGGAGCTCCGTCCTGATCTCTATTATAGTGACACTTTATCGCTGAGTCTTATTGAGCCCGACACTTTCCAGGAACCACTCGTGTTACTCTGCACCGCGGTACTATAGAGCTCAGCCGGTCAGCTGACGATTGACGAACGCATCACGTAACACTATTTTCAGTTTCGTATCTCTACGAAACTTGCCGATTCATTAAGTCTAGCACACAGTGATATTATGTTGTCAGTGCGTAACATGAGAAAAATACAGGTGCCATTGCTCCTTTTATTACTCTGTACTTAATTATGAGAGGTACCGGTACGCAACAAATGTTCCCATTACACTGAATTAAAAAAAAAGACAGTTGCCAGTAATGCATACCGATGAATACTTAGCTTATAGTACCTATTAAAAGCCTTTCCGATATCGCGACTTAAACCACAGATTTAATCCACAGATCTGAAGGATTAGCTGCAACCTGAAAGTCAATATCTGTTACTAACAAGTTAAGAACTTACGGTAAACAGGTCGACCTGGTCAGCAGACACAAGAGCGCACAGATAGAAAGTCCCGATCATTGAACTGCCCGTATATATCCGTGAACAGAACGTCACAACATCTACGTCATTGGGGGGGCGTGGTCGTGTCAAACAGTTTTATGTTTATGTTTTGCCGAAGTGTAAAACTGAAACTACCCTCACTGAAACTGATTACGATCCGCGGGAGCGTGCACAGCCTGTTCAGAAGTGTTTAACAAAAAAAGACTAATACTTTTTCTGCAACTGGTAAAAGATGTTTCAACCACTTACATGAGTTCTGTTTTGATTTCTATTTTTTTGCATCTATGTTTTTTGGGGAAAACATTAAATAGCTGTGTTAATTAAATAGATCACCAAGCTGTCATGATGTTTCCAATGTGCTGCATTCCTATAGCTGCTGAGGCAAAGCAACAGTATGTGAACATCAAGGGTCCCACCAAGTTGGGTGGAATGAATTACCGCAATGGATCAGGATCCCTGGACCTAATACCAGCATCAGGGAGAGAACAGAGAAAACAATCACAGGATCAAAAGTCATTTCATTTACACTAAAATTAATAATGAATAGGGCCAATAGGCTATAATTTTGGGGCCACTGGAAATGTTTCGCTCAGCTTATTGATAAGGAAACAATATGTGATTCAGAATAAAAATCTGACATATATATTTTAAAATACACTGCCAATAAACATTATTCACCCTTGTACAATTTGTACAACTTTGCTACATTAACCATAACTCATTAAGGATAAAAATATTTACCCATTCAATATGGGGTTTTATGGTGTACAGATGGATCGAAGTAGAGTATTTAATCTTATTTTACTGCTCTGACTGTTTAAATACTAATATAAATTCTATTACTGATAGGGTTAAATTATTTTTTGTTTTGACAAAGTACTTACATCTTTTAAAAAGCAGAGCTAGTGATAAAAGCTATGTGATAAAATGTGGAAATGTGCACCATGAGTATAATTTGCATCTACAGTATGGATCACATTTCCACTTCTGAAGTGACCACAATAGATCTGAGTTGCATAAGAAAACTGCGGAAAGGAACCCCTTTTGCAGGCGCTATCTTTGCATTTAGCCTTGGGGCAGGCCCAGCCGCTAACCACTAGCTGAGTCTTTGCACACTGCGAATCGATTGAAGCACGCTTACCTTTGGCCTGACTTTCTCCTGTTACCTTTTACTATAAAATGTATTTCAAAATGACTTTTGCATACATAAAAAAATTAAGTCGCGAATTGAACCTTATTCATAGCATTTTTTTTTCTTGGGGCCTTCAGCTAGTCCAACAGACAATCCCAGTGAATGGCTACCAGAATGAAATTCGACTGTTGGGAAAGCAGACATATGTGTGGGATTCGGGCGACAGGGAGACTTTGTAGGCATTGATCCATGCTTGGTATATGGGAAAACAATCTTAAAATGACTGCATATTTAAGGATAGGGATCATCGTCCCTCTTATCCTAGTTTTCTTCAGCTCTCTTTAAAGCTCATAAATCCACACGGAAGGGGGGGGGGGGGGAAACGCCTACGCCTGATCCAGGGATCAAATGCAGAACTGAAATATTGCTGCCAGGCGGCAGCGCTAACCACTGTACCGCCCTTTATACCTAGAAATGTTATGACTCAAGTTTGACAGGCCATTTCTCAGTTTTTCCATATACCTTCTGAAAGGCAGGGTCCTAGGCTATTTTCAAACAAAATTTGGTCAATCTTTACTGTATTATTTTAAAAAGCACTTTGAAATCCATGTCATTTTGTGTTATGAGCTAAATTTGATGGCATTTCTCACAATTTTCCCATAATGTATAAACATGTCCTATACCTTCTGAAAAGCAAGGTCCCGATCTAATTCCAGACAAAATTTGGTCAACTTTTACCATACTATTTTCACGAAATGGCACTTTGGATTTGAGGTCTTAGAAATTCCTTGCCCAGTTTTTGAAGACAGATATCTCTGGAGCTTTCGTTTGTCCCAACATGGATTCAGTGCCATCCAGGTGACAAATGCATTATAAGTGGAGACGTTCAAGATGTTGAACAATAGTAGAAGTAGCCAGCATAGGGTTTTTTTTGCAGTTGATACAACTGGGCAAGGAATTGATAAGACCTCAAATCCATAGTGCCATTTCCAACATAAAGTGAAGCTTTGCTGGGAACATCTGGCAGGAACATCCAGTAGAACTTTTCTTGCATCCTGTGGGAGTCGTGGGAAATTGAGCCTGAATGGAAGTCCATTGTTGAGGCAGTGGTGCAGAGTTGTGGCCGTAAGGTTGTTGTTGGTGGCCATCGCTGAACCTGGTGGTGGACACCAGCGGTAAAGGGAGCTGTCGAGCTGAAGAAGGAGGCCTTCCATGCTTGGTTAGCTTGTGGGACTCCTGAAGCAGCTGATAGGTGCCAGCAGGTCAAGCAGAAAGCGGCTTTGGCACCCAAGCAAAAACTTACGTGTGTGAGGAGTCTGGTGAGACTTTTGGCCAGCCTTGTAAAGATTCTGGCAAACCATCAGGCGACTCAGGAGGGGGAACCAAGACCTCACCCATGCTGTTTACAGCAGCGAGGGAGAACTGTTGACCTCAATTGGAGATCTATTCAGGTGGTGGAAGGTATATTTTGAAGATCTCCAGAATCCCACTCCAGAATTCCACTGAAACGCCTATTTGTTGATGCATTGTGGGAAAATGCTGAGTTAAGGTGTCATGCCCCGCTCGTCTGCTCCTTCCGTGTGCCACGCCCCTTCATCTACAGCGTGTGGATTCCCCGTGTTTACCAGCTGTTTCCCGTTATAGTCATTAGTCCTATGTATTTAAGTCTGCTTTAGGTATGTTTTCCGCAATCCGGTCACTGATGTCGTTTAATCGTTGTATTCTGTTCCTAAGTGTGTTTTCTCCTTGATTAAATCCCTCGTTACCCGACTTCCCAACTTTCGCTCCTGTTTCCCCGGTTCGTGCCTGCACAAGTCGCGACAAAAGGCCTGTCAAAAAAAAAGGAATTTCAAAGTACATTTTCTTGAAAATAGTACAGTAAATGTTGATCAAATTTTGACACATTTTGTCTGGAAGTATCCTTGGACGTTGCCTTTCAAATGATAAGTGATTTAAATTAATTGTATTTAAGTACATCCTGTACTTCGTACTTATATGTATTCGCCCATTTCTTATTCGCTCACTTGTTATTTTCTTAAATGCGAGCTGATACCATAATGTTATGTCTAGGCGGGCACCACACAATTTAAGTGCAGGCGATTTCAGTGTATCTGCAAAGCGCGGATGTGTTGACCGCATGCAGAGTTTCACTAAGCGTCTGCGTGGGCTTTTAAAAACGGTTATGGAAACATGTGCTGGTGTTTTATTTTAGGTGTTGTACAAAGTATTTGTATGCTTTTATCAAATGAGTTATCGTTAATGTAACATGAACAGTTTTTTATTATTATTTTCAAAAGTAAGTTATATAAATGTTTTAAAATGTAACACACACGTGTGTTTTATTTTTCAAACGTTTTTAATATGTAGTTTTCTGTGTTCATTTTTCAGATTTTTAAGTGCAACTTGAACGTGCCTATTATTTTTATACATTCATACATTTTCTCAGATTAAACATTTGATGTGTTTTCTATGTTTTGTTATGAATGAAATAAAGGTTTATGAGATTTCCATATTTTTGCATTCTGTTTTTCTACAATTTGCACAGCGTCCCAACTTCATTGGAATTGGGGTTGTATAATCATATTGTGCCCTCGGGTAGACCGAGACATCCCTGAAACAGAAAGAGACACGATGACTCACTTGCCGGGGAAATACGCGCTTTATTGGTAGTCCTGAAAAAAGAAAAAAGTCTCCCAAGCACCCAACAAACACTGAATCAACTATACCTATGAAACACAAGGTAGTCAGACGCCGAACTGTAAGATACACACAGGGCGGGAGATTTACGTAAGCTAATTACACACGAGGATCGGACCGGGTACACACAAGACACGGGCAAACACACGTACGACAATAGGGAAATGTAACCATTAACATTAAACAACAACAATAACAAGGGCTATTTATACTAGCACGCGGTGCATATTGTGATATATGCGCCCCGCTGGTGCTACAATATAATTATACTTAATATTAATTCGATGACTTGCATATTCCCTATATTTTTATTTTCAAAAGTAAGCTATATAAATATTTTAAGATGTAACATACACAGGTGTGTTATTTTTCAAACGTGTTTTTAAAATGTACAGTTTTCTGCATTCATTTTTCAGTTTTTTTAAGCGCAATTTGAACGTGCCTATCATTTTTCAAATGCAAATAAGTGGTACACACACACACACACACACACACACGCGCTGGTTAGTGAAACATGGTCAGCTCCCCCTCCCAGATGCATTGGCAAAGCGTTTTATTGGAAGAACAATATCCTCAAGACACACCCCCTCTCATTCTAAGTTCCAAGTCAGTTTCTATACGACGTCATGTTAATGTCCAGTGGCACCCTGAAGATCTCCAGGTCCTTCACTGACAGCCAGCCTGAGACGGGAGTAGAATAATTTGTCCACAATTTTTGTGTCTCTGGGCCACCTGGGACTTCACTGACCTTGCAGTACCGGAGCACCAGCAACCCCAGCGTAGGGTCAGACTCGATCAAGTAACCAGCCTGGTCAACTCCGTCACCCGCGTACAGAGTCCCCCCCCGCTCTTCATGCTGCATGATGGGACGTCTTGTCACTGCTGGAGATGGGCCATGCAGTCCACCAGGCTTTCTGGAAGGCATGAAACGCTTTCTCCGGCACCCATACAGAGTACGAGGGAGGGTTCCCCGTCACATACAGAGACTTGCTGCGGATCACGTCAGTAGTCACCGACAGACAATCATGATCTAGTACCGACACGCTCATCACGATCTCAGGGGCTCTGCTCCTACCCCCCCTCAGACAAATCCCACATGTATTCATGCGCATGGGTAAGTGCCATATTCTGGTTTCTCTCTGTCTCCTTACTAAATTCTGCTGGATATTCTCTCATCAAAAAATGAATTGCAGAATCATCTTTCACTACAATGAGGATGATTTATTTCAGTGAAGCCAAATTGCAAGACTGCATGTTTACCGTAAAGCTCAGAGTAAAACAGTGAGCTAGAGGAGTCCCTGACCCAGCTGAAAGAAAGACCTGAAACATTTGATGTCATTCTGAAAGAGTGTGACATATATTCTAAATTATTCAAATGTCTTGCACATCTTTTAAAATGACTCTGTTTGCTTTAAAAGGACATAGTCCATAATTGGATCAGTGGGCCAAATTTTAGAACCAATCCCAGAGGGTGGTGTAAATAATGATGCTTTGGCCTCAGGTTGTTATCAGGATACAGTGTTGAGACCTGGAAATTTTCTGAACACAAATCAAGTCAACCCTGTCTTTCAGTTCTAGAGTTAATTGCCACACATCATCTTGTGGACCTTGCACTCTGTCTCCAATTATTAAAGGCAACAGTCTTAAATAAATCCAGTTTTCGATAGCTTGACCATGTATCGTATCGACGCTCCTGGCTGGAAGCAGAGCTGCCAAGTCTGCTTATTACAAGCGGCCTTCGGGCTTTTCTATGACGTCGCTTTTAATTTCATCGAGTTGCATAGTTTTTTTGGGCTTGGTCTCATTTTGATGTTGCGATTTCGAGTTTTTCAAACTAATCCTACATTTTGTAAAATAAGAGGTTTATCATTCGAAGAAATTCAAATATTACTGACAATTATAATACAGACCCAGCCCATCATTGATTAATTGACTTTAGACAGCTGATGTCACAAAGACCAAAGAGGTGATAGTGGACTTCAGGACGTGCAGAGGTTGCACATAGTCCCATCACCACCAACGGCGCTGCTGTGGCGCGAGCGAGCAGCTTCCGTTTCCTAGGCGGACATTTAGCGGAGTATCTCACGTGGTCAGTTCACACGGCCGAAACAGTGAAAAAGGAGCAACAGCACCTCTTCTTTCTCAGGAGACTGAAGAGATTCGGCATGAGGCCCCGCATCCTCAGGACCTTCTACCGCTGTGCCATTGATAGTTTCCTCACTGGATGCATCACCACCTGGTGCGGCAACAGCACCGCCTACAACCGCCAAGCTCTGCAGAGAGCGGTGCAGTGCTCTGAAAGGATAATTGGAGGTGAGCTTCCCTCCCTCCAGGACATCTACAGGAACCGGTGTCTGAGGAAAGCGGGGAGGATCGTCAAAGACTCCAGCCACAAACTGTTTAAACTGCTTCCGTCAGGCAGGAGGTATTGCAGTATCCGGTCACGAACCAGCAGGCTGAGGGACAGTTTCTCTACCCCTGAGATTAATAAAGCTAATCTCAAAGTCGTAAAAAAAACGGCCGGTAAAATCCAAAACAGCTTCCAGACTGTGCTTTTCAGATGTTTTAGAGTTACTGAATTGCGGCAGTCGTCTTCTGAATCACACATTAATTCACTGGCCCTTGGGGGCCAGCTTCCTCTCACCCACACAGAGCAAGCTGGGGGAGGCGTAAAGAGAATTTCCCCAGGGGGATCAATTACTATCACTTCATTTATATAAAATTTTTGACCAGAATTTGATATTGAATGAGTGGTTATAAATTAAGAGTTCCTCATCCATTTTCTGTAACCGCTTATCCTATTCTGGGTTGCGGGGGGGTCCAGAGCCTATTCTGGAGGCTATGGCCACAAGGCAGGGAACAACCCCAGATGGGGTGCCAACCCATCGCAGGTCACACACACACACACACACAGCTTGGTAACTCCAATCAACCTCTGGATGTTTTTGGATCGTGGGAGGAAACCAGAGTCCCTGGAAGAAACCCCACAACGACACGGGGAGGGCATGCAAGCTCCACACACACACACACACAAACACCCGCACACACACACACCTGCACACACACACACACACACACACACACACAGCCATGACTGATTGAACCTTGGTCCCACAGATGTGAAACAGTGCTAACTACTGCACCACTGCGCCCCCCTAATTAGGAGCCCTTGTCATGCAGATATATCACACATTCCGTTGTGTTGTGATATTTATGAGTCCAGTATCCAATAATTTGTGTAAAATGTGCTACAAAGGACTATATATAGTTATTTACTGTCACACTAACAAAAGAAAATATTTAAATCTTTAGAATCATGCCTCCAATATTTCAGTTACTATTGTATGTAAGTTATATTTACAAGGAACATGCATAATATTACAAACACTGGACAAATTGTCAATTGTTTTTGGGCTTGATTTCTTCATCTTACTTTGCACTTACATTATACTGACAAAAGTATTGGGACACCTGGCCAACACAGCTACAGGAACTTTTATGACATCACATCCTAAATCCATAGGCACCAATATGGAGTCGTTTCCCCCTTTGCAGCTATAACAGCTGCCATTCTTCTGGGAAGGCTTCCCACAAGATTTTGGAGTGTCTGTAGGAATTTTTTGCGCATTCACCCAGAAGAGCATTTGTGAGATCAGACACGGCTGTTGAATGTGTAGGCCTGGCACGCAACCTCTGTTTTAGTTCATCCCAATGGTGTTCGACGGGGTTGAGGTCAGGGTTCTGTGTGGGCCAGTCAAGTTCTTCCACATGAAACTCACCCAACCATGTCTTTATGGACCTTGTTTTGTGCACTGGGGCACAGTCATGCTGGAACAGAAAAGGGCCTTCCCCAAACTGTTCCCATAAAGTTAGAAGTTTAGAATTGGCCAAAATGTCTTGGTATGCTGAAGCATTAAGAGTTCCCTTCACTGGACCTAAGGAGCCTAACCCCACCCCTGAAAAACAACCCCATACCATTATCCCTCCTCCACCAAACTTTACAGTTGGCACAACGCAGTCATGCGGGTAACGTTCTCCTGGCATCCGTCAAACCCGGACTCATCCATCAGACTGCCAGATAGAAGCTTATATGTTACTCCACGGAACGTTTCTACTGCTCCATAGTCCAGTGGCGGCGTGCTTCACACCACTCTGTCCAACGCTTGGCTTTGCGCTTGGTGATGTGAAGCTTGCATGCAGCTGCTCAACCATGGAAGCTCATTCCATGAAGCTTCCAGCACAGTTTTTTTGTGCTGGAGTTGATGCCAGAAGAAATTTGGAGTCGACAAAGTGTTGAGACTATGTGTCTCAGCACTCGGGGATCCTACTCTGTTAGTTTACATGGCTTGCCACTTAGTAGCAGTTTCTGTTGTTCCTAAACACTTCCACTTTGCAATAATACCATTTATAACTTAATGTGGAATATCTATCAGGAAAGAAATGTCATGAACTGACTTATTGCGAAGATGGCATCCTATAACAGCACCACACTTGAATTCACTTCAGAATGACCCATTCTTTTACAAATGTTTGTAAACCTGACTACATGTATAGCTAGGTGGTTGATTTTATACACCTGTGGCAATGGGTCTGAATGAAACGCCAGTGATTCAATGATTGAGAGGTGTGTCCCAATACGTTTGTCCATATAGTGTATTGCAGTGTAACAGTTAGTAACGATGTTTTTGGGAAACTGACCCCTACAAAGGAGAGCAAGTAATCTGCATTTTATAAATGACATGACAGCACTACAAAGACATCAAGCAGATCCCATCTGTATTTATACATATGAAACTTTTTTTTAAAAGTAAATCCAATGTGTGTTGCCATCTTGAGTATATTTAAATTACTGCACACAGAAATGTACGAAACATTTAAACGTTATGTATTTGGCACTACAGACTCCCCTTGAGATGAATTTGCTATGATAAATATATAAATCTAGAGGGATGCACATCCCCAGGTATCTTGGAGTAAAAACATAAAACCTGCCTTACAAATTCTGTCAACAAACAAGTTTCTTGAATACCTATAGCTAAGGGATCCTTACCGAGCCCAAATCTATCATGTAGCCGTCAGTGAACGGAAGGGAAAAACAAAATAGTCTGTTACATGTTTGTTTGAGAG
Organism: Hippopotamyrus pictus; assembly: GCA_026781145.1. NCBI lineage: Eukaryota > Metazoa > Chordata > Actinopteri > Osteoglossiformes > Mormyridae > Hippopotamyrus > Hippopotamyrus pictus. Next base: position 24,946,983 of record JAODLC010000065.1, on the reverse strand, counting down.
GCAGTGGTCGCTATACAGATGTGTCTGGACTTCCATTATACCGTGAATACGCAATATGGGGTTGATACGGCACACAGGATCATACCTAAAATATAATCTATCATAACATATTAACCATTCAAGTAATTCCATAATTTAAAATACACAAAACCAAATCTCAATTCAATGGTTAAAATATTAAACCACAACCAAGGTCAGTACTAACAGTAGATACACTTCATAATGCCACTTTCATGGGAGGAAGAGAACCTTAGTTATCAAAAATACCCATGCAGAACAAGGTTTATAAAACACAAAAATATAGAAAATAATATATTGTATCTTTACACATATTTATGTAACTCAGATTCCAGTGGACTTCACTGGGTGCAAACATACCCTCAAGCATGATAAAAAGTCGACACACTTGAGTGTATATGTCATGCAAATGTTTGTGGTAAGTGGTTTAAATCATCTACTTGAAAAAACATATTTCGATTTAGTTTTGGATGCGCAAAAAATACACCAACCGGCCAAATAAACGCATCGTGTTTTATGTCCATAAAGCTTTCTACAAGCTGATTGATTTCAACGCATCACAACTGGTATCCCCTTGCTTGATAAAAGAAGTCAAAGGAAAGAAAAACAAAAGAAAAAAGTCAAAATATACAAACAAAACAGAAAAACACCCACTTTCACTGGTTAAAAAATATACATTCCACCACAAAGCTTAGTGGTGTTTCAAACAACCACCTTAAAACATTAATGTAATGTAAAAAAAAATCCAGAATCATAAATATATAAATGCACAATTTTCATCCTTTCATATTGCATTGAATATGGCTCAGATTTTTTTTCTTTTTTTTCCCCCTAAATATTAATATGCACAATAACAACACTACACACCATAAAATTCATAAAGAGAATAAATACCTTCTGGGTACACTTGGCTAAAAGACTGGGCTGAGTTTTTGTCTTTCGAAAGATAGGAACAAAAACATCAAAAGTTTATCCAGGGAAGTGTCTGGCCTCTTTAGTGTCCCATGGAAGGAGAACGTAGGGTCTGTTCCAGGGGCTGAAGTCAGTCTCTGTAGCCTCTGGTGGAGTGTAGAGAACATCTCTCAAACACAATGGAACAGTTGTGGAGACCCCCCTCCCAAAACACCCCTTTGGTGAAAAACAGCAGGCTGAAGTGCACAGTGACGGGAGGCTGGTGCTATACACTCCAAAGGAAAGAAACAACCCTTAATATCTAGCCAAACATGGGCAGGCAAGAACAAGTGAGCAGGAGGAAGAACATTCATCCAGTAACATTTGTTCTGTAACAGACACTCCTTAACAGACATTCTGGCAAAATCCATTCGGCAACGTTCATTCAGTAACAAACATCCAGTAACATCTGTTCAGTAACATTCATTCAGTAACAAACATCCAGTAACATCTGTTCAGTAACATTCATTCAGTAACAAACATCCAATAACATCTGTTCAGTAACATTCATTCAGTAACAAACATCCAGTAACATCTGTTCAGTAACATTCATTCAGTAACAAACATCCAGTAACATCTGTTCAGTAACATTCATTCAGTAACAAACATCCAATACCATCTGTTCAGTAACATTCATCCAGTAATATAAGCACACTGTCAGACATGCAACTAAATTGGAAAAAAAAAGCTTTTTATATATGTTATATGTGTATATATTTGTGTATTTCCAACCCAAAAATACAAGCTCTCAGTGTGTCATACTGCTGACATCTCAAAAGACCTCAACATCCTGTCAAAATTATTTAAAAATATACCATAATGGAATGTTCAAGTCTGGCCTAAGCCTAGACCCGCGAACCTTGGACCCATCAAATGCAGTGTTGAGTGTCAGTCGGGTCGGAGCAAAAATATGAATCACAGGACAATAAGATCACAGGTAAAAGCAAGCTTGGAGGTTGGCTGGGTGAGACGCTGAATGTTCTGTGAGGTCCTTAGCGTCACTGACATTGCTAACGGGCCGACCTGTGGGAAACATGAGCTGTCATGTATGCAGATTGGTGGGGTCGGCACAGCAGGTTAATTAATAATGCAGTGCCATACAGTTTAATATCTATAATGTGGCAGGACACTACGTGGTAGTGTTAACAACGCAAGAGGGTCCTAGCACTACAGTTCACATCAAGTCCCATAGGAAAGCTCAGAAATATCAGTTACCACATCTACAGAATGTCCCGTTAAATAGGGGCCACTCTCTCCTGGCACGAGCTCCAAGCTGGTGCTGCCAGACCCAGAGTGTTCACGGATCTACAACCTTATGGTGTCACCGCTCATATCGACGGCCTCCGCAGGCCCCGTCGCAGCCGGACGTTCAATAAATAACGCAATAAATAAATAAATAAATAAACGTCAGAAGTAAATCCCGCCGCAGCGGCCCCAACGGAAAGAATCAAACTGAGCGGCAGCGTTGCGCAGGCCTCTTCCTGACAGCTGGCCCGCTTTTGGGGTGGAGAGGGCTAAAGTACTCCGCACCACAGTGCCCCCCCCCCCCCCAGTTCTCCAGCGAGCTGCGTCGATCTCCGGCGGGGCTGATCTCGCCCGCTCTCCCCCCAGGGAGAGGAGAGGTTACTCATACTGCCGTCTCCAGGTCCTCGCGTGTGATGCACTTATACTGCTGTCTGCTGTCAAGGCAAGAGGCCAACTCCATATCCCCGGATTCAAGAGCCTTGTCTTTGGGTGTCTTGCCCTGAAAGAAAAACACCTCCTTTCAGAACACAATGGGGATTCCTGAGGTCAGAATGTAGTACCTTGACTCGGATAATCAGACAAGTATTTTTTTCTGCCGATTTCCCTAACAACCGGGCCATGGCTGTTTTTTGTATTTGTGTCATGTGTCCCTGCACCAGGAGATGAGTCACCCTCTAGCTGTTTTACCTGGAAGTTGACCTTAGTGAGGGAAGCTCCAGCATCGACTAGCATGCGGCACACAGTGTGCTGTCGCTGGGAAGCTCCTTTGTGCAAAGCTGTTTCTCCCCTTAAGGCAAAAGAAACGCACAGCTTACAGCACAGTACACACTCATCTCATACCAATTCTGGTTACTACAACATCCAACAGATGACCACAGGGACACTAGATTAATAGGATCTTTAGTGAGTTAAAAGAATGCTTCCTACGTTTCACTGTCAATTAAATCCAGGATAATCTTGGAACCTGAAAATAAGAGAAAAAGAAATATTATTTTAATATATTGCTTTTACAAAAGTGTAGCTTTAGATCTGTACTAGCATTCCTGCCCAGTAAGACTATACCAGTTTGCAAACACTCGCTGGGATTTCAAGAAAGCACCGCCCACGAGCCGAGGGGACTTTCCTGAAGTGATTTTTGGTCAGACTTCCACAGTGAGCAATTAATAGCTGCGACACTGTAAATTCCCCCCAAAGGCCGGGTGTAGACATTCACCGTGCTCCAGGATGAAGCCGACGACCGCGGTGTGTCCGTTCTGGGCGGCCAGGTGGAGCGCAGAGCAGCCCCCCGAGTCTCTCACCAGCAGACTGACCCCAGCGCTCCAGGAGCTGGAAAACTGTGTGCAGGTTACATTTAGCCGATCTGTCCGACGCTTCGATCCAAAGCGACTTACAGTTAAAAAAAAAAAAAACAAGCTGATATACAGTACAGGGTCACAATTTAGAACTGTGTGTGTATGTGTGTGTGTGTGTATGTGCTTGTGTGTGTGTGGATTAGGATTATATTGCATTGGTGGGGACCAAATGTCCCCCACAATGTGATAAAAACCTGTTATTCTGACATTGTGGGGACCATTTTTCAGGTCCCCACAAAGATCTGTGAATGGAGAGTCCCCACAAAGATATACAGTAATTACAAACCTGTGTGTGTGTGAATACATACATTTGTACATATAATAACAGGAGGTGAAGTGGGGGGGGGGGCATTTACATCTGAGTAGCCAAGCTATCAGCTGATAACGTTTCCTGACTCGCTCAACAACGCAGCCCCTCCACCAGTTTTGGCAGTCGCTGCCACGGCTGAGAGAGCCTGGGGCAGAGTCTCTCACTATGGCCTCAGGAAAACAGCAATCGCACGTAGCAGACAAGAGGAAGTCAAACCTTTGGTAGGTCTCCGCGGGAGGCTGCTGTGAGCAGGCCTGACAGGAAGAGTTACACAATTAGACACCCCTGAAAACCACCCACAACAAAAAACAGTGCTACTGCTTCCCGACTTCAAATAGTATCTGGCCATTAGTACCTTGTTCTTCAGTAGTCAGCGGTGTTCTGGAAGGAGAAGAAAAAAGCTGCTGTCTTCACAAACATAGAAACATAGTTTAATATCAAGTGGCAACTTTGACTGGAACTTTGATATAAAATCAACATAAACCTTTACAAACCTTTACTACGCTCAACACCGAAAATGTAAAGAGTCACAGTCACAGGACTGGATGGTAGAAACATAATCATGGTCTGGAAACGTCTACAGAGATTTGACTACGGACAAGTTTAAAAGTGATCAGTCATGTGATGTGATGTTTCCACTTCTTTGCTTACAGAACTAGTTTAGAATGAGTCAGACATGTAAAAATGACTGAAAGTGAAACAAAAAGTAACAAACATTTTTCATTAGTATTTCTGTTTTTTTTTTTTTTTTTTTTTAACTGTAAATATGCCCTTTCTACTTTATTCTTTGGTTTTGTATATACTGTATATTCCACAGTGACATGTTTCTGCAGATTGTCCTATATTTCATGTTCGGCACCAAATCGCAAACCGATTGAGGTATATTTGCACATACCGGGAATAAAGTCTTCTGGGCCCGGGAAGCCTTGCATTTCTTTATTCAAAGACTTGGAATTTGTCATTTTAAATCACCCTTGTACTTCCAGGAACCATCCAAAGCACCCACGTCTCTCACACCTCCTATAGCCAATCAATATCTCACTGCCTTTTTAAACTAATTAAAATAATTAATTAAGTGAGCTGTTGGAGACATTTAATAAACACATAGAATGTCTGAGGTACCCTAGGATAGAGGTTTGGGAACTGAGATATTATTCATCTAGCCACCCTGTGGTGACCTTTTTGTAGAACAGAAGAGATTTTTTACTAAGTTACTCTTAATTTGCACGTCTTCTAATACTAAATTGTGGTTTTTTTGGTCTGAGCAAAAGTGCATTTTCCCGATAAATTGCTTCTAAAATTTCTTTGGACTGGGGTGGCCAATCTTATCCGCAAAGGGCCGGTGTGTATGCAGGTTTTTGGGATAACCTTTAGGTCAGCTGATCAAACCCGGGTCTGAGGACTCTTCAGCCAATCAGTCCTCTAATTAGTGACCTAATTAGGGAGTTGCAGTGAAAACCTGCATACACACCAGCCCTTTGTAGATAAGATTGGCCGCCCCTGGCCTAGGCCTTCTGCACAGTACTGTAAATACAAACCAACCCTACACGAAAAACACAGCCAATAAGAGCTTCTCTTTAGCTAAATAAGAGGGATGGGCAACACAACTGATTTTATTTTCGATTCAATACCAAGAAACAACAAGGTTTTTATCCTGATACAGATATTCGGTGCGAGTCCCTTCAGTTTTTATACCAATATTGATATTTGGTGCCAGAACTGTCAATATTTGGTGTCGGGGGGTGGTGGGATCGCTAACTCAGGACTGTGTGCCGTTGTGAACTGAACTGATAATGGCCCTGACATTTCAGATCAATTTGTGAATTTAAATTGAATTTGAATTATGGGTGAAAACAGGATGCAGAACTTTAATTCAAAATTGAGTTTAAGGAAGAAGAACTAAAATGGAATTGAATTCAACTAAAGTACATAGTGTAGACAGGTTTTAAAAATACAGCATCAAATATCAACATGAATTACACATAATCATGTTAAAATTCTTAGCATATACTGTACCATTTTAATGAAAATGCTATTCAGAATGAAAAAATGCAACACCTATCGAATAAATTATTGAACTGTCATTTTTTGTACCATGGTGGATGTAGAAAAGTGTATCTCCCCCCAAACTAGGTAGTGGCTATAATTGCAGTACCCAACCAAAGAAATGTCTTGAATTCTTTTCCTACATGTAAAGTCAAATATATCTGACAGCTGTTGCCAAAGCTTCACATGATGTCACCATATACCTGAGCCAACCACATTTAGCAGAGGATGCCAACCCTTTGACATAATGAAAATGTATATACAGTGGAACCTCCGCTCTCAAACGTCTCACATGTCATACAATTCGGTTCTTGACTAAATTGCTTCATAGAAAATTTTCTCGGCCATCAAACGTATTTCCGGTTTTCAGCCAACCGACACTCTCACTCAGATTTCACTCTAAAACCGTGTCTTTTTACGCATAAACAAAGGAGAGAATGTGTGTGTATGAGTCAGTCTACCACTTACGCTCGCTTAATGAACATCTCCGTGAAACTGTGCTGTGAATAATCTCCTGTTTTTTTGCTCTCGTTGCTCTTATTTTGCTTTCAAAAAAGCCCCCATGGGTCCTAAGAAGGTGTGATAGCAGCAAACCAAAAAAAAAGTTGTGAGAACCACAATGGAGAATGACAGAGGTGCCCTGCAGAGTATGGAATGCTGAAATAATTTTTTTCATTTATTTCACGTACTTATGGGTTTTAAAGTTTTTATTTATGGTTTTAACATTAGGTATGTATTTATACGGGTTTAAATAGGCAGTCATCAGGAGGTCTGGAAAGGATTAATCTAATCAGCGTTATTCCTTAGGGGAAAATTTATTAGGTTTTTGACCATATTAGTTCTCGGACAGCCTTCTGGAACTGAAGTTTCACTGTATATTTTATCTAGCATCTAGAATGTAAACGTTTTATTTGATTATCTATGCTTTGCTAGAATAAATGGCATTCCTGTGTTATGTAATTGCATTGAATTTCTTGAAATGAGTGAAATTCTTCTTACTGACATTCCAATTAAATTCAAATTCGACATCCTGCTGGGTGTGGCCAATTCGATTCACATTCCAATTCACGAATCAAATACATTTAGAAACTTGCCCCCCGGGTAATAAGGATAATGGTTTCCGAGTCGGGGGGTATCAATTACTGAGTTTGCAATGCAATCGCTGCCCCTTTTACGTGATACTCTGTCAAGTTTGCCCTGAGTATGTAAAACTCGCTTCAAAATATACCCCACTGGGATATCTCTCCATCAATGAGCTTGTAAACAATAGCTTATAGGGTCAAGTCCCTAATCCCGCAAACATATACATATATATAGAGAGAGAGTTGCTGTTACAGATGGGTGTCACCACACAGGAAGGCTTACAAACCTTGGTTCCACTACAAGGTCCGGCATTCCCGGGCCACCAACCTGCCCCACGCCCGGGGCCTCATGGTCCAAGATGAAGACCTCGTCCTGGCAGATCTCCGTCACAAAATGCAGGTGCTCCTGGGAAGCCAGACATTCACAGGGCAAGAGGTCAGACCTTTAAACAAACCCATTAATCAGAAAAGCTTTTAGCTTCCTGCTGCTGTGTTCCGGCAACCAACTGACCAAAAAGATGTTTGTTAAATTGCAATCACTTCTGTCTAAAGTGGCACCACAGAGAGGAAGACTGGCGTGATTGGGGCAGAGTGGAGCACAAATCAAACATAAACTGATTTCAGTTTGAAATAATCCGGTCTCAGCTAGAGATCTGCATGACTCATTTAAGGTGTGTTACTCAGGGTATGTGAGTAACATACAGATGTCAATAACTAATGGTTCGGCTAGAGCATGGTAATGATATTAGTCACCTGTATCTCTTCTGGATGAATGACAGGTTTAATGTCCTGACTGAACAAGTTCAGCTGCAGTTAACAGCCTGCTCACCTGGGCCTTGTCAATGCGATAGAAACGGTCGGCAGACGTTGCTGGAAAGAGAACAAATGGAAGGGCAGGAGTTACCAGATGCCAACAAGGCAACGAACGGCGCTAAACGAATGCGGCTGACGTGTCGTCGTGGCAACCCACAGAAGCTTGGAAACGGGACGCATTGATGAATTCGATGCGGGACAGGAGGGCCCATAAGTATGTAGGGGTGAGACTTACAGTCCAGGAAGCTCCAGTTGGAGGACAGTCTGTGGGCGGAGCCGGGCCGGACCAGGCTTCTGGACTCATCCTGAAACCGCACATGGTGGACAGGGGGTCGGGTCAGGCTCACGAGAAAGGCTGGGGGGGTATGTAACTGAGAGCAAATGTCAGTTACCTGGTAGTGTACCCGGTGGACGCTTGGGGGGGCCTGGTGGAGGTCCTGTCAGAGGGCAGTGTGAGACACATCAAGGAGCCACTGTCTACCCCCCCCCCCACCGCCCTCCCCCCACTGTCAACCACAATGAGTGCTGCGCCTGGTATTTATATATATGCTCACGGCAGAAAACACGATCGACTCAAACCCTATTACACTGCATTACATCATCATCTGGATTTACCATCAAACGGGGGGAAAATCCAGTTTTGGGAATCATGGAAAACACAAACAGTCAATAAAGACACACAGGACACTGTAATCCTGTCCTCACAGATGCAAGAACTGCACCCAGAGAGTAACACATGGAGGTGTGTTAAAACATTCTTGTGAAAATCTCTAGGAAGAAAATAAATAAATATAAATAAATAAATACATATATATATATATATATATACACACACACATACACACACACACACACATACATTATACATTAAAGATATATATTTAAAAAGTACTGAGGCCAGAGTAAAAGCAAGTTTTGACACATAAAACTAGCTCGGCGAATCATCAGGGAATTTTGGAGAAGTGCAATACCTCTGGTTTGGCCGGGATGAAACACAGCGAGTAAGCGCACCCATGCTGCCAACCTGACGGCCGACACTGGCCGGTGTCATTCCACTCTCAACACCTACACAGTGTAAGTTTAGCGTGGCCACACAACGCCAGCTGGACCGAGACACCTAGAGGTCCCAAATATAACTACGACTTCCTCTCCTGCACTGCCTTCTGGCATTTTTCAGTGTGACTTTACTACTGTATCATTCACCCATTATCTATGACTCTGCTCTTGCTAAATTTTGAGCCAATGATGTTAAGATGCCAGTGATGCCTGTGCACGATGTCTGCCTTCCTTAGGGCTTCTTCCTTAAGTCCAAAGATATGCAGGTAGGTGAAGTGGCTTCATTAAATTGTCCAAAGTGTGCGACTGTGAGTGTGTGGCCTGTGAGAGTCATCTCCAGCAGGGAGTCCACTGTCTGGTGCGTTGTATCTCCCAGGATAGGCATCAGAGCAGCCTTGCCCTGGATAAATGGTCGTAGAAGGTGAACTAATGGATGCTGGGATAGGTGCCGAAAAAGTCTGAATCGAACAAAGAAGTCAGAGGCTGCAGATTCTTTGTGGTGCTGCAGTGGGTCAAGCTAGGTTCTTTACACAATGAGTCAACGTGTTTCTGACTCATGGGCTGATCATAGACAAGCAGGTTATTAATTTGAAAAGGTAAAAGATTAGATTGTAAAAAAAAAAAAAAAAAAAGATTTAAAGTAAATTAGCTGCTGTGAAGAAGACGCTTGAGCCCTGGGGGGGGTGGGGGGGATGTGGGAATCAGCCAAAGCCACCATGACAGGGAACTAGATCAGCGGCTATGGCACAGGAAATCAAACGAGCGGGGTGTGAGAGGTCACCCACCTCCTGCAGTCGGTCAATGTAAAGCCTGCAGGTCTCCAGGTCACAGTCTCCTCTCACCACGACGATGCCGACTGGGGCGGCTGGAGAACACAATGCTTTTCACAGACAGCCCTCCAGCCAATCAAAATGCTGATGCATTACACAGAGTATTTAACTTTATTGAATTCAATCCTGAATAAATTATTTCAATTAAGCTGATTAACTCATAAACAGTAGTACCTACAAATTTGCTTATGGGACTGTAAATTTCTGGTGTACTGTTTCTATTAAGAGGGTAATTTATAACGAGGGTACACTATTGGTCTCATTAATAAGACATGCTAATGCTACATTACTACAGGGGTATGCTATTATTGTGTTTTTACAAGGGTACGCTATTGCTCTTATGAATAAAGTCCGTTAATGCTGCGATATTACGATGAAATGCTATTGGTATTGCTATTGCTGTTATTGACAGGGTACGCTAATGCTACATTATTACGATAGCATATTATTGCTATGCTATCATGAGGGTACGTTATTGCTGTTACTAACAGAGCGTGCTAATGCTATGCTATTATGACGTATGCCATTGCTACGTTATTACGAAGGTACACTATTGTTGCTATGAACAAGATACGCTAATGCTACATTGTAACAATGGCTATTACTTCTTTACGAGGGCATATTATTGCTGTTAGATAGGGTATGCTATTGCTACGTCATTATGATAACATGCCAGTTCTACATTATTACGAAGGTACGTTATTGATGTTATTGACAGGGTACGTTATGTGTGCCGACACTCTTCACGCTGGTGTTTGCTTTGAGGACACTTTGAACGGCCAGGCCGGCACTCACAGATGTCTCGCAGTCGCTCCTTGTCAAACTGCAGTTTCTCATACTCCTGCAGACTTATCCGGTTCACCCGGAGACGCAGGCGGTCCGGGACGGCGTGGGGACTGCGTGGACAGGGGGACAAGCAGGAACTCACGTAAACATTACTGTCACCAACAGGAGAGACGAACTGCGGCTGAAACGCTGAGGACTTTCTCATTCACAGCAGCTCCCATTCTCAGATCAGACCCTTGCTGACCTGGAAATTCAGTTTTCTGTGCATTTCTGCAATGCTCAGTGTACTGTAGCTCTCAGGAGCTCAAGTGGCATTCTGGGACAGCGGCATTTGCTGCTTTCAAAGATGCATGCCCACACAGAAGAGGGAGAACGTTCATGAATAATCTGGTATCTCTCCTCTGTAGGAAACCTCTATGCATTAATGAAACGTTCTGCTTAAGATGCTAAGCGGAATGCCAAATGAGAAGCTCAGGGGAACGTTCCCAGAATGTTGGCTGTCTGCTGTGTCACGTCGCGTCCCGCTGGCCTTTGGACCTGCCACACAGCGCCGCCCCTGGGGCTCCTGTGAAGCGGGGTGGTCTGATCGCCATCAAAGCTGGGAAAACGCAGTCCACATTTCAGCTGGTAATTGCTACTGAACCAGTGCTTCACTGTGAAACAGGAGCAGGGCGGCTATAGAAGGCAGACGCACACGCACACACTCACAGGTGTGTAATTATTTCTTAGTGGGGACTCTCTATTAATTTCTATGGGGAAAATTCTAATCAAAACATGACGACCTTAACCCCTACCCAGCCCTAACCTTAACCATAAGTAACCTAACAAAATACAAAACTTTTGGCATTTTTACTTTTTTGATTGCATTCACAGGTCTTTGTGAGGACATGAAAAATGGTTCCCACAACATAAAAAAACAGGTTTTTAGCACATTGTGGGGGACATTTGGTCCCCACAACATAATATAAACCTATTTTACACACACACACACACATGTGTAGACACACACATGAAAGAAGGTGACAGAATCATACACTGACAGACGCCAGCATGCGCCCTCACACAAACAAACACGCAAGGTAGCCAGCTGCTATATACTACACACATCAACACACACACATGCATGCAGACATACTTGTGCTTTTTTTGCATCGGTGCGTGACGACGTAAAATGAAAACAGTTATACGAAAGCGGCGATTTCCTCCAGTGAGAGCGAGACCCGTTAGCATGACCTCGGCGCGCGGCTAGCGTTCCGCAGTCGGCGCGAGAGAGGCGCGTGCGACATGGGGGCTGCGGTAGCCGTGTCTCCGCTAGCACCGAAAACCTGCATTTTAATCGCCTCACAGCACGCTCCGCGAAACAGATGGCGGCCACGGTAACATAGTGGTCAGGCGCTCGAACACACTGTCTGACTCATCGCTGCGCACTCAGGATGTTTGTGCGTACACACACTCAGGCGCCTGTGTGCGTACACTGTTCCCCGCATCTACATTAATCGGGTCATTTATCTGTCATACAACGATGGCTGACACGCAGACCCCTCGCCCCCGCTTGCCCGCCCCCGCCCAGCCCTGCCCCGCCCACCTGGGCAGAGATACTCACATGGAGAAGGAGTCGGGGGGGGCGGAGAGACGACGGAGGTCGGCGGCACACACTTTCTGAATGCTGCGCAAACCCAGAGGCACAGATTGACAACCGGCGCAGGCAATGGGGGGGGGGAGGCAGACAGGCAGCCAGTAGAGGGACAGACGCAAAGGGGGGAGGGAGGGGGGTTAGTGAAGGTGACGAGAGGAAAAGAGAGAGACATCATGACAGTGGCGTGACCCACACACAGGGAGCAGGTTACAGGTGTGGTGAACCCCCCTCCCCCCCTTAAAAATACCACACTGTGTTTGTGGATGTTACAGTCAGCACGGCGCCGCTTCATGTTGTGTGTCTGGGCGTGCATTTTTTTAATTCTTACTCGGACAGAATATGAAAGGCATGCCTGAAAAACAAGCCCCCAATCCTGTTCTTTGTAAATGTCAGATTTTGTATGTTTTTGTTTTGTTTTTCAGTTTAATGTCCTTTAGGGATCATTTACAAGATAGCGAGTCAGCATAAGATAAGAAAGGGGAATGCGTGTGTGCGTACGTGTGTGACTTACTCGTTGAGCAGAGGGACAGAGGTCCTCCTCTTGCTCTTCTGCACCATGTTGGCCTGGTTCCTGAGCGAGATGCGAAGGGTGGACGGGGCCAGTCTGCAAGGCTCCCCATCCACCTGCACCGGCATCGTCTTGAAGGTGGTCAGGGTGACCTCCCGACATTGGTGCAGCCGCTCCCCGTGCCCGCCCACCTGCAGCGCCGCCTGGTGGACACAGAGGGCTCTGGTGAACACGGGGCGGCCCGACGGATGAAGATATGGCCCAAGGCGTTCACACCCACTCACCAGAGACGCCATGGTGAAGCCGATGACTTCGATGCAGCCGTCGTCGTGCCGCTGTGGTTCGAACTCACGGTGGTCACCGGTATTACCCCACGGCATAGTGCCCGCACAGTACCTGGGGGGCAGAAACACCTTCGCTACAGGCACAGAGGGCACACACGACCGAAAGGTGGCAGTAGAGTCTGAGCCATATGACGGCGCATTGCAAAACCCCATCAGCAGATGGCATAGTCGCTAAGGAGCCGAACCCAGCAAGGTTACAGGGGTGGTTTCTGCACCTGGGAATGTTCAAGAACACGATGCATTGGAACTTCAGCTCCTGGATCTTGGGGGTGAGGTCCGTTCCATCACACTGCGGGGAACGAGGGGAAGGATAAGACAGGGGAAGAAGAAGATGGCCCTTCTCATTTAGATCTGCATTTTTTCTTCTTTAAAATGAAAAAATAAACAAGAGGTCTCAGAAAAATGACAGCTGAAATCTAAAAAAGCATTCTATTATCTCCAAGTTACTTTAGAATCATAGGCACCTGTATTATTCATGGATGCATAATTATAAATACTTTCAACCTCCTTAACCTAGTCGACTTCTTGACAGCCGTATGTTTGTAATGGTGTATTTACTTCCCTTGTACATCTCTATTGACAAAAGCGTCCGTTACATTAAGTAAACTTGAAGCAAATGTCAATATTACTGCTGTCGTAAGAAAAGGGTTTGCAGAATGCGCGGGGATCAGCTGCCCCCTAGTGGGGACCTTCAGCGCTGCGCTCACCACCACCCGGACGTGCTTGGACAGGTCCCTGGAGCTCCTCTGCAGGAAGTCGGTGAAGGCAGCCTGGAGGGACGTGACAAACAGAGCAGCTGCCCGGTCACAGTGCCGCACTTCGGCCCCAGAGCTACACGGTCAGTGACTCGCACCCCACTCACCCCTGCGTAGAACATCTTGTTGCGGAAACGGCTGTTGAATTTTTCAGGGTTGGCTTCTGCGGAGGGCGAGGGGAGGAGACGTCAAGCCGGGCCGGACTTCCCGTGCGGATTTATCTACCATCTGAGGCCGTGTTCGTGTCTCAAATTGGACTGTTCCCAACACCACCCACCCTCGCCTCATAAAGAAGTGACAGATCGCATTAATTAGAGGCTCTGAGCATTTCTCTGGTAATCCGCCACATCTACTGAGCGAGTTGCTGCCAAGCGGTCAGGAGGGGCCGGGCGCCCCTCTCTCCGCACCTGTCAGGTAGGCCCTGGGATCTCACGTTCTCAGCATGTGCCCTGCTAAGTCAGCCACCGCGATTGTGATGACCCACCGTGACACCCTGCACCCCCCCCCCCGCCCCCCGATCTTCCCCAGACTCTCACCTCTGGACTCGTGGAACTCCAGGGTGACGTGAGCGTCGAACCCCAAGCTGAAGTAGTTATTGAAGACATTCAGCGGCAGCTGCGAACGAAGGAACGCATACGGCGGGAGAGTTACACATCAGGTAGGCCCTCCAGACGGCCGTCTATGGCCTGATGCTCTGGATGCGAGGTCACCTTCTGGGAGCCCTCCTCTCCTGGGGAGAACTTCTGCTCCACCTGGAGGTTCCAGCGATCCAGCTGCACCACCGTGCCCTCCTCCACCTGACACAGGATCTTAGACACTGGCTCGTCCGTGTAGCCCTGGGGAAGGGAGAGGAACAGGGACAGGACCGTAGGTGGCTAAAGGTACCATATGTTTAGGAAACATTATTAGAGTATATATACCCATCTACAGCGCTCACAGAAAGTCTAGGGACGCTTAATTAATTCAATAAAAATATTGCAAATTTATTGGTTTCATGACAAAGATCATTACATCATTTATTTACAAAAAATATCACATGAGAAACAACCAGTGATTTTAAGTAAAACATTCATTGTGAGTAGTAATAAATCAAAATCCAAACCCAAGTTCTAAAAGAGCTGCTCTGACTTAAAAGGCTCATTGACAAGCAGTTTCATTGGGGGCTTTTTAATTAGTGACACCTTCGCAATAACATAAAACAACAAACATTTGTGTTTGGTATCCCTTTGGGAGCCAATGACTACAATTGCAATTAATAGAAAAATGGGAAGGACAGAACCGTCACTCAAAAAAATTATGACATTAAAAGGAAAATGGGAATATTATGTCTCAAAGGACTTTTGTTATGAAACCAATAAATTTGCAACGGTGTTAAAGAATTAAGCCAACGTCCCAAGACATCCTGTGAGCGCTGTTTGCATGTTACAGATATAGAACCTGCTTATTTAGCCTAAGCTAGAGACTCCTGAAGTACAGGATCTGGGTGGTACCATCCACCTCAGAGCCCTGCTTAACCACTCACTTGCAGGAAAGCTAAACTCTGACTGGAATAAAAAACCCAACCCAGACCCAAGTGTGCAGGAATAAATTGTGGGGGAACGCGGCCTGTTTATTCCCACATCAGGGGGTCCTGCTCACTACCAGCCAGGGACAAGGCTGTGACAGGGACTCCGTAGCCTCCACAGTGAACTGGGGGCAGTATCAAGGACTGACGTTTAGAAGAGACATCGATGTGTGTTTAGTACAACACAGCTCACATGCGGTGGGTTAAAACTACGACACTGTTACATCACAGTTACTTAGTAGATGCTTTTGTCCAAAGCGACATACGAGCGAGAGAGCAGGATCAGCCCCTGGAGCAGCTGAAGCTAAAGACTTTGATCAAGGGCCCAACAATAAAGCCACTTTACTAAGAAACAGGATCTGAACCAGCAACCTGCTGGTGTATCTGATCGCAGATACACCGTGCTAACCTGCAGAGTCACCCACCGCCCACACTGAACCTTCAAATTGTATAAAGCAGATTTATGGTGGTGGTGGTGGGAGGGACTCTTCAACATTACAGTGCCCATTGCAGCTCAACTAATTTCAGAGAGAGAGAGACTGCAGACACCCAGGTTGCTGACGTCCGCCCCCGCAGAGGAGTACCAGAGGATCCATGAGAGCGTAATTAAGGGTATTTGAAAAGCCTCCATTTAAAACGAATTAAGTGAAAATTACAATGACAGCAAAGTCTTTCCAGCGACATCCATCCCATATTTTTCAAGAGGCTGGTCTCACGGAAATGAAAAGGGAGGGGGCGGGGGGTGAACCTGGTAACTTAGCTGGAGCCTAACCCGCCAGCGCCGTTGAGAGCCTCTAACATCCCGTTTGTTTAAACACATGTGACACTGTGGCTGTCACGCTCCCTTTGTACCGTCAACGGCAGAAAGAGCAGACATGACATCTATCTCTGCTCATTAATGAATGCAAACAGAGTGAATAACAATTAAAATATTGCCCACCGGGATCTGCCAAGCTCCCGTGATCCCCACCTTGGACCCCCCCCCAGAGATGATTCCGTAAATATAGTATGCAATCATTTACTCTAATAGGGGCACAGGGGTCACTGGTTTTGCTGTCAGTTGCCGTGAAGGCTCTAACCAAACAGTCACATCGCCCCCTGCTGACTTCCCCGTGCAACAATTTATTCATTTCAAGGATAAATAGGAATACACATGGAAGCTCTTCTGAGGAGAAGCCCTATTTTGAAGCCCAGCTTGGTGTACATGTGGAGTTGGCATCTTCTCCCTGTGCGCACGAGTTGCCTCTGGGTTCTCCAGCAGTTCAGGTACGGCGGTGACTCGGACGTGTTCCTTAGTGTCGAGTGACTGTGTATGTGGCCAGTGCCCGGTGACAGACTTGCATCCTGCCTAACGTGGACCCGTCCCTATAGCCCAGGCTTCCCGGAACTGCTATGACCCGACCTGCAAAAGCAGCTACTGCAGACTGAAGGGCCAACAGAAGACAACACAAACGGGTCCAAAAGACACCAGTTACCCATAAACCAATGCCAAATTCTTCCTTAGGGCAAATGGAAAATTTCTCCTGTGCAATTTGTCTGCTCACCCCTCCCCAGTTCAGGGTGCGTGCCAGGTCATTTCCTGTCCCGAGAGGAAGAACGGCAACTGGGGGCTGGGGGTTCAGCTGAAGCTCATCGAGGGCTGAGAGGATCCAGCCCACCTGGAGGACAGAGAGTCAGAATCAGCCTCCTCACACTTGCACACTATCGCCACTAAAAGGCCAATGCCAACTATAGGAACCTGGTACGTTAAAATGGGAAAGCTAAAGTCCTGGGAAAAATGAAGAGAGCACTCTATACTTTTTAAAAATCTGCATTTTTAAATCCTGCTGGCTTCTGTTGGCAGGCTGTTGTGAGACAGGCTGTTTCCAGGCTCAAACTTCCTAAGACAGCAGCACACAAGAACGAGGTGAAGCAGGAGACACTGGCAATAACCAAAAACCAGCCAATTAGATGACAGAAGCAACTTTTAAATGCTAGAGATGACCGTCAACTTATCCGGCAGTGCCTCATGAATCAGAGAATGACCTCAAGTGACCTTCAAAAGGAATGGGAAACATTAAATGCAGGTGTGAAGCGCATTGCTAGGACAGTTCATATCAGGCTCCTAGAAGCAGGACTGTCCCATAAAGCAAGGAAGAAGCCCTTCATCAGTAAGAAGCAGGGAAGAACCAGGCTGGAGTTTGCTAAACAAATGTATATTTTACACAGGTGCTTAGACATAAATTGAGAAATGAGTGAAAATTTTGTTGTTGTCTCTTAATTTTCAAAAAAGAAAAAAAAGGTCAAACTTTTTGTCTGATAATTAAAACGTTAATAGAGGAAATTTCCCTGCTTTATTCTTTTTTCCTCCTAACAGAAGAAGTTAGATGCAAATGAGCAGGATGGTCTGCTCCCGCCCCCAGTGCTGGAGAGAGCCGTGATGTAACAGCTCAGACCCCCCCACCCTGATCTTACCGTGCCATCACCCCCGCACGCCAGGATTCGGAGATTCGGCACTTTTCTGTACAGCTCCAGCCTGAGAGGGGAGAGCGGACGGTGAGTCAGGGAGCAGATCTGGGGAACACGGCGTCTGACGCCTGGCCTACGGACCCAGCGGTACCAGGGTGGTCTGGCCCAGGGATACGGGTGGCGGTGTTTGCCCGATGGCTGTATGTCAGCCTCATGAGCTTCCTTATTATACTGGTAGATTTTTGCGGAGCAGAGGGTTGGGATTCAGGGTAAGGATGGAATTTTTATTAAACTGAGTTCTTCCTTTTGGGGACTGGAAAAAAAAGTGCCCAAAAGGTCAAAATAACAGGCTTTTATCACAGTATGATCAAATGTACACACACTGCGATTGTGTACTAAAAATGTGGAGGGGGAAAAAAAAAGGAGTGAGAACGAGGATGAGGGGAGGGAAGATCAGGCCGGGTACTCACGCCTCGCGGGGCCCCCCCTGAGAGAGATCAAACACCTGCCGGGGGTTCAGGATCCACATGAACATCTGTAGCACTTTGGTGCCCTGTGAGGGAGGGGCAGGAGCAGGGTCAGTCTCCGGAGGTGGGCTTTGCAGAGGGGTGACCCCGCCCCTCCCACCAGGCTTACCTGGTTCCCGCCGCTCTTGGGGTTGACAAACACCAGCACGGGTTTTACGAGCGGAGAGGGCAGGGGCTTGATTATGAACGGGCGCCACTTGGAGTCCTGTGAGGAGAGACGGTCATACCGGTCACGCATGCGCGGATGCAGACATGCACATGCAGAAGGACCCGCACGAACACGCGCACTGTTCCTGCGGCCACAGCCTGGAGTTGGGAGCCTTGGTTAGGTTTTATTCCCAGGACCAAGGCCCAACAACACACCCCCGGTGGCATTTCAAGAAGCAGTTTATGCAGTAAGCAGAAAGGGGAGTGGCCTAATGGACACATACAATAAAGGGGGCGTGGCCTCATGACATACGATGGATACACTAAAAAGGGGGTGTGGCCGAATGGACACAAAATGAGTACAAGGAAAAGATGCAGCCTGCTCTTTATCTACACGCAGCAGCTGTCCAGTGCCCAGCCTATTCCTGACCGTGTCTCTTCTCCTCCGGCTGTCATTCGGTCACGCCTTTTGTGGGGGGGGGGGGGGGGGGGGGGGGGGTTCTTTGTTTGGGTTGAGAAATGGAGCGAGAGGGAATGGAGTTTGTTTGAGGGAAGTTAGAATTAAAAATTTGGCAGGTTTAAAAATCATTTTCCTGGTCCCTCATTGGTGCAGTGTGGTTCTGTGGGTTTGGCCGCTGTGCCTGTGATTGTGAGGTTGCAGGATCAGAAACCTGGGGGGGGTGGCGCTGAGTGATGTCACTGTTAGGCCCCTAAGCCCCATTCATTTCTTCCATACAAAGCATGTCGTTTTGGAATGGAATGGGGAGCCCTGGCTGGTTCCCACCTGCGAAGCGGCAGCTCCCAGCGTTAAAACGGCAGGTTAGCGTTGGTGCCGTTATCCCGCGTTTAGCGGGTGTGGCATTTCTTGTTGGCACATGTGCCGCGCCGCTCCCCATCCTCAACAGGGCAACACGATACGCTTGTGAAAGCGACACACTGCAGGCCAGGCGTGTAAAACGATCCCCGTCATCTTAGTTTGTGTGTTTATCGAGGACTCGGACTTTCCTGACTGAGCCTTGAATGGTGATTTAGCTTCAGCGTTTAGGTGACGCTGGAGTCCGGGATCCTGGGAGTTTGTTCCTGTGAGAAATGGGCCCTGGCAGAGCGGCGTGGGGGAGACAGGCAGCCTGTTTGTGTCGGTGAGAGGGGACGTTAATGCAGCTTTGTGCATCGGCCTCCTCTCCCTCACCCAGCCGGATGGGATGGAGACCGTGTCTGTCAGTCATCACATTGCTGCAGGTCGTCTGTCACTGAAGCCTTGCAGCTCAGTCTGTTCCCATCAGCAGAAAGCGCTTTGAGGCACTAGGCCAGGCGTGTCGTGTAAAATGTAAAAGATGACAGCGTAGGATTTAAATGTCTGATGCCACATTCTGCCTTAGCTGAACGCCAGATGCTGGTTTTGTCGCAGGTTCTTTTCATATGAAGTGTGACTGATGTTGGACTCTTAATTCCTGTGAAATATGACGCGCACCTGCGGACTGAGTGACTGCATTGTACTGTATGTGGGTTACAGAATCAATCACATGTGTAGCAACAGCCTGGAGGGTTTAAATGGGGCAGTGTGTGGACACTGCCTGTAATCAGAATGTCGGCAGTTCAAATCCCAGGGTCGGCAGAGTGATTTCAGCATTGAGCTAGGGCCTTGACCCTGATTGGTCTAGGGGCTATTTGACCCTGTTTTCTCAACTGAATACTGCTGCATTAAGGGGTCTGGTAGGTAAATAAAATGTAATTGTTAATGAATGGACATTCCACATCTTGAGTGCACACAGAATGAATTGATTTTAACTAGAGAAGCTCAATATATGTTTTCCTGAAGGAATTTTCTTCACAAATTGCCGTTTATGTCCGTGTATTCCCAGAACTGAATTTTTTGTATTAACTTTGATATTAAACATCACCCATTCCATTTCAAACCCTTTTGCGACTAGATAAGCTGTAGTTTTTTGCAGTTATTGAATTGTGCTTGAACTAGAATTCCCTCGTGTGATTGTATGGTTGACCTCTAACCAAAGAGCAGCAGCAGCCCCTGAAAATTTGCCCCTGGAGGACCAGGCTCAGCGCCTGCTTGTGCTTGAGGGAGACGAGTAATGCGGCTTCTTATACATGCGTGGGTGCGGGGGAAACTGCCCCCTCGCTGCGATCGACCACTTGCCCTTGCCTGCTCAGTCTGCTCCTGTGCTGAAACTCGCCACCAATGCTACAGCCACCTTCACACCGGGACCCCGAGGGGCAGTTTTCCTGCCCTAGTTGCCCCAGATCAGGCGCAAGCCCTTCCTTTCTGCACGCCACCTTTCACTCTCTCACTCCTCGTCTTGATGTGACTCTTATTTACTCATCCTTCCATGTTTATTGCGAAATCCAGTCATAATGCTCTAAGCTGCCTCCTTACTGGGAGTTATTGAGGGCAGTTAGTCACTTTTACATTATGCTGATTTCTACAACAGTGGTTTTTGGAATTGGCATGCGTTTGGCGTTCTGTTCTCAAATTGTTACCGTTTCCCCCAGCAGCAGTGAAGCAGGCGAAAGGGGCCGTGCCCTCCCCGCTGAAAAAGATCTCCGACTTCGACGGTAAGAGCAGCCTGTGCCGGCACCCTGTCGCGGGGTGTCGCCTTGTCAGCGGGGGGCACTGGCAGGGTATTCCGAATCGGCACGCTTAAAGTGCGAATGTAGAGCGAGAGAAACCTCACTGCTTGTGAAGTCGAGACATCATTCGGCTAGAAGAGAACGGCCACCAGAATGATGGGGTCACAGTGCACCTATAAGTGGTATTTGAAAATTTTCCATTCGTAGTGTAGGGGTGGTGTGTATCTCTGGGTTAGGATGCTGAGCCTGTGACGTCATGCACCACTGTTGGGGCCCCTGTGCAAGGCCCTGGTTGACCCCGCTTTCTCAGTTGCATGTTGCTTTGGATTAGTGTCTGCTAAATAACATAAACTCGCTTTCTCTGAATCTCCCTCGTTACTCTGTCTGACAGCACAGGTCGCCTTTAAGTTCGGTGATTGGATAAAGTGTTTTGTTTCCTGTGATAACGGGAGTGACGTTTGTCCTTTCAGAGGTCATCGATGCTCATCTCCAAAACAACCAGCTGACTCAAGAGATCAGCCTGGAGAGCCCGGCCATTCTTAGAGGTCAGTCCGCTTTCCCGAAACAGCACAAGTCTCGCTGAGCTAGCACATCAGCGGCAGCCCGGGGAGAGCCCAGAAACGCAAGTGAGCCGGTTCAGGGTGTGAGTGCTGGTTCCACTGGCCAGCTCCTAATGTGGCCAGGATTGGTTAAGGAACTCGTTCAGCGTAGCATTTCATTCATATTTCTCAAACTAGTTCACACCCACTGCTGTGCTTAATCTGTACTAATCCTGGCTTCCCAGCATTGGACAGTTATTTTCTGTGATTGAGGGTGGGTGTGGAGTTAAAAGCAGCAGCGACGCCAGTGTAGTGGCCCTGCGGCTGGGATTTGGCCTGTAAGCGCCTCCGCTCACTGCATGTTGATGCCCCGCTTCCTCCAGGAAGAACAACTGCAGAGTTCAGTGGCTCTTGGTGCCACTCAGAAGGGCGTTGTTTTGAGGGAGCACCTGTGCATTTCCAGATACCATGTCGGTCAGACAGAGCTGTTTTGTGTAAAGTAATGCCCCCCCCCCCAACTTCCCAGACTGGGTATTTTTTGATAAATGACCGATTTCTCTTAGTCTAAGGCCAGCAGGCAGTACAGGGTCATGAACAGGCGCCCCGCTTGTTCTGGCCTGTGTCTGTTTTCTCATCCTCAGTCATGCCCATGTGTGGTGAGGTTTACCCCGACACCGAGTCCCCCCCCCCCTCAGGGCTTAAGTCTGGTTTACTGGCTCGACACTGTTCAGTTACATTCTGTAGCCCTGCCTCCCCATGGTAACCGTCTCTCCCACCTCCCCTCAGAAAACCAGATAGATGCGAAGGAGCTGGACATGTCCGACACGCTCAGTCCCAGCAAGGACCGGAGTAGCGACGACACGTCAGGTATGTGCTCTTCCTCTGAGGTCTGATGCTCACCTCGGTTTGTAATGATACTGTGAGTTTACAGGCGGTAAAAACCTGCATATAAAGTGTGTGTGTGTGTGTGTGTGTGTGTGTGTGTGTGTGTGTGTGTGTGTGTGTGTGTGTGTGTGTGTGTGTGTGTGTGTTTGTGAATGTTTTACTCTTACATTTAAACCCCCTGACAGCATTGCTGGTGTTTCCATGCGTGTCGTCATGAACCTCAGTTTGCCTTTTGCAGTTCTGTCTTGGGTTGACTGCATAGTGAAGAGTGCTATATAAAAATCTGTGTTGAAATTGAATTGAATTTAGTTTGTGACTGTCCCTAAAAGTTGTGGGAAGCCCCAGCTAGTCGGTGTGTCGACATTCTGGGTGATCCTCCCCCCCCCCCAACCCGAGTCTTGTTCTTTTCTGCCCCCAGATGGGCAGATGGACGAGCAGGAGCTGAACGAGCCCCTGACGGCGCCGTCGCCGAGAGGTAATGCGCCCCCTGGGAGACCTGCAGCGGGTGACTGTGCACACGGTGTTGGTCGTGTCAATCTCACAGGCTGTCCGTCACAGTGGCTGCCTGCACGGATGAGCGGGGAGCACGCTGCCCATATATGGTAGGGTGCTGGGCTGAGGGATGCTGATGTTACCCTGCGCCCTCTGCTCCCAGCTGAGCACAGTCTGCTGTGGAAACATGAGCCGAGTAAGGGCCAATCGAGCAGTGATGATAGGACGCGTCACACGAAGCACTTGCATTATAGCATTTTTAATCATTGTTTTATCCTAGACAATGGAAAATGTTTAACCCTCTGGAGCCTAGGGGTAGGAAACACACTTTCACTGACTGGGGCATGATCACACATTTCTTCAA